>JAFCMP010000164.1:0-131230 GCA_017506865.1 Tribonema minus
GGTTAGCGCAAGGGCGCGCCCTCGACTCGGGCGCCCCTGGAAGGAGGTGGGGATTCGGGTGCTGTGCGATTTGCTGCGGCGGCGCGGCCGCGTTGTCGGCTGTGCGCGTCGCGCGGAAGCAGAGGCCCAGCAGTCGCCGATGCGTGAGCAAACAGTGCGGGTGAGGGTTAGGGTTAGGGTCAGAGTTAGGCAACGCAAGGGCGCCTGCGCCGCGCTCGGGTTTCCCTGGAAGCAGGTGTGCAGCGCCACGCCGTTTGCAGCGGCGGCCCTGTCACGCACGCTTCTGCTGCGCAAGGCCCGGCGGCGGCCGATGCAAGAGCAAACAGTGCGGGTCAGGGCCAGGGTCAGGGGCTGATGCGTATGTGCCCGCAACCCGCGCGCCCCCCCCTTGCCCCCCCCCCCCCCCCCCCCCCCCTGGATCCACTGCAGCAATTACAACCGTGGATCATGTCACAGTCTGCATTTCTCCAAGGTTAGGGTTGGGGCCAGGGTCGGGGTTAGGGTTAGGCGGGCATGCGCCGCATGCCCGCGCCCCTTCCACCCGGATTTCCGCGCACTGCGCGTGCATTGCTCGCATTGCTTACACGCGTGCTCTCGCTGCTCTCAGGAGGTGGGCGCGGACGCCCGCTTACTCCTGTTCCAGTGAACGGCGAGGTCCTGCGCAGGCCTGTTCGCCTACACCACAATCCTCGTTGACCCCGCTCTGCCGTCGCTCACGTGCAAGCTCAGCGCTGAACCTCTGCATCTCGTTCCGACCGCACCCCTGCGCGCGCGCTGCCGCTCCCAGGAGGAGGGCGCGGACGACCGCTTCCTCCTGTTCCAGTACGACGAGGTCCTGTGCGGTCTGTTTGCGTACAACATGATCCGCGGCGACCTGTGCGTGGATGCGGACTGGGTGGTGCCCGACGACGACCCGTGGCCCATGCCGCTGCGCGGCCTGCCGCTAGGGTTCCTTGTAAACGTCGTGAGGCTGCAGCGCGACGTGCTGTACCGGCACTACCCGGAGAGGTGCGTTCTTTATTTGAGTATCGATGTCCTGCACTTCTTGACTGTACGTGGTGCGTCACCACTTGCAGTAGTATTGTCAGCATTGTGCGCCTGCAGCGCGGCGTGCTGTACCGGCACTACCCTGAGATGCTAGTCACCACTTGCAGTATTGGCATGGCGTACAGCAACTGCGCCCGCTGGCAGCACGCAAGCTACTGGCCTAATCATGTCAACTGAGCGCCGAAAGCTTGGCTGCCAAACAGATGCTTGAACCAGCAACCGCAGACGTCCGAAACAGTATTGCAGACAAGGCAGGGGGCCCTTGACGATGGGCCGCACGCACACGCTGCTTGCACACTTTTTTCGTCAAGGATTTTCATGAAACAGCATCCGGCAAAATTGGCGCGGACACTGTGCCCGTGGCAATAAGCAGCGCTGCGCTGCGCCTTTGACCCCCCTGACCCCCCCCCCCCCCACCTCCCGCCCTTCATGTGTGTGTCGCCCCCCCCCCCCCCCCAGGTACCGCATGCTCGACGGTCTCGGCTTCTACTGGCTGGACCCTGTCTTTGAGGACTGGCAGGACATATCGGTTAGGGGGGTAGGGGACGGCAAGCCGCTGCCCGGGCCCTTTGGGGACATACTTGACGGTGCAAAGCAATTGGACAGTCGCTAGAAGCAGAGGGAGGGGGGGGGGGGGGGGTCGTAGAACCCCGATGCGCTCCTAATGTAACCCTGCATTGCATTGAAGCGCGTCCATTCGTGCGGAGCGCTCAGGTGTGGGTGAAGGGAGGGGGGGGGGGATAGGAGGGGAGCTGGGGGGGGGGAGCAGGGGGTCAGAAGGAGCTCGTCGCTCGTTCCCAGGCGCAGTCAAACACAAGCGCGCGTGTGCGGTCGTATTATGCACACCGTCTGCCCTTGGTCTTGATTTTAAACAAAACAAGCTGGCCGTCTTGAAAGACGAGTCGCTTCTTCCACTATGAAACTTCTTTCTGCTTGCAAAGTACATGGCGGGAATGCATGGAGGCAGCCTTAGCACGCGCTGTGCGTCCAGCCTCTTGAGTTCTGCACAAGGGCGTGCATGCTGCCATCTCGCGAGCGCCTCAACAGTAGTTGTGGGCCAACATTGACCTCATGTACAACTGCATGCAGCTGAGGACTCCTCGTGATCGTTTCGCTCACGACGCGAGAATGCCCAGATGATTGGTGTCAAGCTTCTGTGCATGCCAGGTGTCAAAGCGTATGCATGTCATTGACGGTCACACGCAATGGCTTTTTGCTGGAGGACTTGAAATGTATGCGGCATCATTTACGGCGGATCTACCCCTAACCCTAACCCTACGCAGCATCACGACGCACTCAAACCTAACTCTAACCTCAGCGGGCAACGGCGCGCTTGCAATGTGAAAGACACCCAAGCTGGCGCGCTTAGCGTGTTGAATGCGTGAAGCATGCAGAGGTTCTTCCAAACCACACCAGCTGCCTTCTCCATGACCAGGTATGCCATGAGGACATTATGAGAGGCGCCCGAGGGTTGCCGCGAGTTGGTCTTCTACGGTAGTTTGTTGAAGCAGAAAAGTCTTTGCAGGCAGGAAGGATACAACATGGACTACAACGCCGCTTTCACACTAGTTCACTGCTTACCAGTCCACCACCTGCTCATTCATTTTGCTTTGGTTTTCATGAGGCGTAGCCTGACATTGCTGTACAACCATACATATACTTCTATGTACTTTTTATTATTTCTCGCTCAGGGCGCGAAAAAGCCCAGATGATTGGCATCTAGCTGTAAGGAATCTACATGTCGTATGACAGTCTGAAAGTGTCGCAACGACAACCACTCAAACGCCGCCGCCGCCAAATGGCATCTCGGGGTCCTCCCCTACGTCCTCCTCCATGTGCCCCCCCCCCCTGGATTCTGCCATGTGTGTCATGACACGGCCAGAGTACGCCATGTGGAGCGCTGCCGACAGTGCCGAGCGTAAGCGCGCCAGGGCGATGCCCTTGAGAGCTTTAGGGCGCGCTCCTCCGGGCACTGACATCCTGCTGGCATACTCCGTCGCCACAGCCTCCAGCAGCTTCCGCCCCTGCTCCCCGATGCTGCCAAATGACCCTATTGCCAAAGTGGCAAGTTTGTAGCAATTCTGATCATAATGACCAGAATAGTGGGTAGTCTTGGCTTTTTATTAATTCTCGCTCAGGGCGCGAAAAGCCCTTCTATGTACTTTTATTATATTCCACTTGTGGCTGTGGAAATGCCATGTTATAGGTGTGTCGCCTTGGTCTCACTCTTGGATGTAGCATGCAAAGCTTGCACGCCACACCCCGCCCCCCACATCACCCCCAACAAAGCACCCGCAAGCGACTGTCCCCCACATACTAGCAGGGATACCAAACAAAGCTACAAGACTCTCCACCCACAGACAGACCCGTCTTAGGGCCACCCAGCTCCACGCAGACTCCATGTACTTTTTATTAATGTACTTCTATTGTATTCCACTTCTATGTACTTTTATTATATTCCTTCTACATGACCTGAACATTGACGTATGACCATCCTATGATCATTCCATCGATGCAGTGCTGCAGGCTGTATGCGCTTTGTTGCGCTGCACTGGGTTGATGCTGACAACGGATCACACTAATTTTCAAGCATTGCAGCAGCATGAAGGCGCGACGGTGCACCATTGCCAACTAAATGGTGTGATGCGTATGACACATGGCATGATATCGAAGCATGACCATTGGAAGACACATCACGGCATCAATGCAGTACGGCAAGCTGTATGCGCTTTGTTGTGCTGTGCCGGTGTCACGAAGCTGAGAACAGGCAACACTAATTCACGCAGACATCTGAGAAGCATGAGGGCGCAGCAGTGCCACATGGAAGCCAAAACCCTTCTGGGCACCTCAAAGCACTGCATGACGTTCGCTCACAAAGCCTCAACGAGCAGACGGCATCAAACGCGCTGACGCAAGCACCAACGCTGCGGAGATAGCTGCTGGCATTTGATTAAAAAGCTTTCCCACGTGTGGTGTGTGCATGCGCAACCCGAGTTACGCGTCTACATGGCACAAACTGCGCCTTCTCTCGCTCTTTATGTCCTTCTTCTGAGCAACGCAGCCATGCAACCGTGCCCAGCGGCGCTGCCAGATCCGCTGACGCACCCCCTGCCCCCCCCTGCCTTGCCCTCCGCAGCCCCAGGCAGCTATGTTTATAACAGGGTCTATGTACATGCAGCCCCCCCCATCAACTGTCCACCAAAGCGGCCTTGTGAGAAAGAAAGTGGTCTATGCGCACCGCCTCCAGCGCCCCCCCCCCCCCCCCCGCGTTTACTGGCGCACCGCAACGCCGCCAAATGCAACAACCACCACGATGTAAAAACCATAGTACACCCCCTACCTCCCCCCCCCCCCCCCCCCTAAACGCACCACAGCCCCTCCCTCCCCGCTGCCTGCACCTCTGTCAGAGGAGCCCCAAAGCTGTCCAGCCCAACCCCCCCCCCTGTCCCTCCGTATGAAAATAATGCCGCCAATTAAGCAAGCGGTCGCGAGGGCGCTACCTGCGCCCGCTCGAAGCGGACAGCAGGCGGTGCCCCCCTCTAAAAACGGGGACTAAACGTGAGGGGGCCTGGACAGCCGAGGGGCGGCATCGCAGCGCTCAACACTGGCACTGGCGCGGGGGCACGCGGGCGTGAGGCGCCGCGCTGTGCCCTCCCGCTGCTGCGCACGGCGGTGCGCGCTGCTGCCGCAGCCGCTGCTGCAGCAGGTTGAGCGCTGAGCATTGCGCTCTTGATGAGCGCTGCTGCCGCCGCCGCCTGCTGCTGCGCGCGCGTGCGGCCGCGCCGCGCCGCTGCCGCCGCCGCCGCTGCTGCCGCCGACTGTGCGCGGTAGCGTGCAGGCTTGAGCCACATCTTGTGGCAAACTTGACCAACTTTGCTGGTGGCTTTCGAGACCCGCCCTTGCCCTCAACCCACCACCCCCCCCCGCCCCCAAACACCCATACCGACACGATGACAGCCCTGCTGCGCGGTGGCGGCACCCGCATCGCCAGCGCACGCCGCCGCCGCCACCGCCCCCACTGTCGGAGTGACGCTCGCACGGCGGCGCAAGTCACAGCGCACGCAGGCAGGGGGGGTCGGACACGCACACGCCCCCCCAACCCCCCCTACATGTGCGGCGTGATCCTGCCGAACGACTCGTTGAGGCACGTGCCCGGCCGATCCGCCGGCGGCGGCGGCAGGTGCAGCCCGCCGCCCGCGCAGCGCCCGGCGGCAGTGACGGACGCGTACCCCGTACCCACCCCCCCACTACCACTACTACTAGAGGCAGGGTGGGGGGCGGCGGCGGCGGCGACCCCGCCCGGGGCACCCGAGAAGTGCTCCTGCGGCGGCGTCATGTTGACGTACCAGCCCCACTGCGGGCTGTAGGAGCCGCCGCCGCCGCCGCCGCCGCCCCCGCCGCCGGATGCGGAGGCCTGCGCGCACGCGGGCAGCGGTCCACCGGGCCTGCCGCTCTGGAGGGGAGAGAGAGGGGGGGATGGGGGGGTGATGGGGAGATTGGGGCGGGGGGCAAGGGGGTGTGTGTGTGTGCGGTCGTAGAGTCGTAGAGTGGCGCGTGCAGCCGGTGAAGCGCGATCGACGGCGCGCCGGGCGAGCGCAGGCGACGCAACGCGGTGCGCGGCGGTTCAAACAGGTCACGTGCGAGCAGCGCAGTCACGGTGCCGTCAGATACGCTGACAGTCACGTCTTGCAATGCCGTCAGTGACATTCCACAGTTGTTGACAGTTATGCGAACAGTTGCAAATACGTACCGATTCGCCTCGTGACGGTCCGCGGCGGCAATGTCGCGGCAGTACAGCGTGGAGCTGGAGCACAGTGCAGGAAGTTACACTAAGTTAAACTGCCAGTTACAGGAACAGATACATGCGACATACCTGATCCGCCTCGTGCCGGTCCGCGGCGGCAATGTCGCGGTAGTACAGCGTGGAACTCGAGCGGTGCAAAAAGACACCCTCGGGCGCGCTGGGCGGCGGCATGGCAGCACGCGCTGCGCTCTCCGCCGCGTCGTCGCCGGCGATGCGCAGCAGCAGCTCGCCGTCGGCCGTCGCGACGGCATCGAGGGGGGGGCGGTTGTCCTGCGGGGGGGGAAGGGGGGGAGGGGGGGGGCAAGAGTCAGTTCCCCCTTGACATCAGCGCGCTGGGCTGAGTGAGATAGCGGCCGCAAATAGTTTGAAGTGGCATTAGGGGTCACGGGCATGTTGTTGGGAATGACTGCGCTTGCCGCTGCTCGTAAGATGGGGGACAGCCTGGAATCAGGGGGCCGGCTGCGCAGCACACCGAACGCCCTGCATCAGGTGGCCGCCGGCTGCCGCCACACCTCTGGGGACAGAGGGCATGCAGGCACCGACGCTGAAAGCTCCAGTCAGCCAGAAGCGCTGCAGACCAAGCAGACCCGGCGTTACTGCCGCAGGGCCGGCAGCGCTCAACACGGCGTCTGCACGATTCAACGGTCACCGCAGACAATGCGGCAGCGCGCACAGGTGTACAGCGTGGCCGTAGAGGGGGCAGGAGGGCTGCAGCTATTGGCGCGGGCGCAGCACCCCCTTCCCTGCGCACAAGCGGCGCTCGCTACGACTGATTGCCAGTCAGCGCGCGCCCGCGCGCGAGCCCCCCACGCTCTCCCAATGAGGACGATCACAAGGCATGGGGCAACTGGGAGGGGGGGGGGCGGCGCGTGGGGGCGCTGCAGGGGTGCTGCAGAGCGGCGGGAGGGCTGAAAGAGGACCACGTGAATCATGCAGGTGTGGCCAAATGAGGAAGCCTGAGCGGATGTGTGTGCTTGAGTGCGCGGCTTGGTGTTTCCGCGCTGAAGCTACGGAGAGCGCACTCGGCAGGACGACAACTCCCTGCCACGTGCGCACCTGCTGAGCCAGCTTCACGCGTCGTTCGACACACGCAGACTAACGCGGCGACCGCTTCTGTTTGGCTATACAGCCATGGTGAGCACTCGACCGTAGCTCCTTGCATGGCGGCATGATGTTGGAAACTGCCATCAATCGATTGCTGCTGCCCACTGTGGAAGGTCCGGAAGGACACGTGAACCGGACGCAAAACTTCAACCTGCAGGCGAAAGGCATCTGAATCCTAGCACATCAGTCAACGGCCTGCTGAGCAGCAGGATATGTGTTTTCGCATCATTGCGTACCTCGTAATACTGCGCCAAAGAGCCCCCATGCTCGTCATTCCAGCTGAGTCTCCTCGAAGACACCCTCTGCTTGAGCCCACCGCTGCTGCCCCCCCTCCTCCCCTCTTTCAGAGCGCTCCCGCCGGTGCTGCTGCTGGTGGTGCTCGTGCTGCCCGTGCTCCCGCCGCCCGAGGTCAGCAGCCTCTGCGAAGGAGGGAAGTTCCCCACATTTGTGCCCGAAACCACTTTGCCAAACACCCATATGACCGTGGCCAGAATGGGGTGGCTCTGCACCCACCTCAGGACTTCTGTCACCTGAGCGACCCTGCCCAAGCCCCCATCTGAGTGACTGCGAAAGAGCCAATGCAGAAGAAGCAGCAGAAAGTGGGGAGCAAACGTGTCAGTTAGGTGCGGAGGGATGAGAAAATGGCGAGGATACAAGGAGCTGCCGCACGGCGACGCAAAGGCAACGACAGGAAAGATTTTAGTACGCAGGCGCAAGCTTGAAAGCAGCTTTCATCGCGAAGGCTGGCAAAACTAATTAGCGATACCGGGCGGCTAGAGTTTGTTCACACCTGTTGCTGGGTAGTGCAGCAGCTGCATCTTCTGCGGGGGGCGGCCCGTGAGCGATTGCTGGTACTCCTCCCGCTGATGCTGCCGCATGCATGTCCTCGTCAGCCTGTCAACCTCTCTCCGCTAACACCGCTCACTAGCACCGCACTTGAGCGCCATTGGGCAAGTTGTATGTCTGCGTGTCGCCAACCAAAAGGACAAGCTTCTACAGGGGGGCAAAGCCAGCCGCCCTCGTGCTTTGCCGCGATGGTGTAGTATTTCACTTTCTCCGCTGCCTCTGGGCGTAGAGTCGTCCGGAGCGAGCTCGCCTGCTTTGCCTGCGTGCCTTTCGAGCCAACACTTGAGGTCCTTCAACTACATGCGTCTGAACCTAGGTTAACCTTAGCCCTAGTTTTGCAGCATCTGCCGTTTTGCATGAGTGCCAACCTGTGCACAGCATGACTGTTTTGTGTATATTTCATAGTTGCACACCTGGATGCGCATTGTATTCCAATCATCATACATGATCAGGTGCCATTATGGCAGGCTGTGTAGAGTCATCACATTTTCATTTTCAGAGTCCCTCTGGCATGGTCAAGCTTGTGCTCGCATATGCAGCTCTTTTCAGGTTTTATGATCACACTCCAAATCACTGGTTGAGCCAAATACCTTTTGACTATGTAACCTCAGCTCAGCTCAAACCATATGTCAACCTTGGACTTAACTGCAACTTGTAACCGCCGCCGACCGGGATCTTCCGGTGAAGGTGGCCAAGTTGGCTCTAGCTGCGATGCGATGAGCGATCAGGATCAGGACGACGAGGATGCTGTTCCCGAGGCATCGAAGCAAGCAGCAGCAGCGGCGGTTGCGCCTGACGTCGGGGTGAGTGCTTTTCATGATTCACACTCTGCTTTGAATCATGTTTTTATGCGAGGTGCTCTCTCGGCAAAAGCGACACTAACAGGCCAGCACAGCTGGACTTGTTGTCAAGGTTTGTGTCGCATTTTGAAGCAGAAGAAAGCCTCAACTGAGACCACGACGCATGTGCTTTCAATTTCTCTTCTGCGTTCAGGCCCTGCAAGCCGAGCTGGTCGACAGCAGGGCGCGGCAGGCGGAGCTGGAGTACAGGCTGCAGCTGTCTGAAGGGCTGGTCAAGGAGTGGCAGGCGCGGGCGGAGAGGGCGCTGAACAATGCCAAGTATGACCAGATGGCGCGCGAGGCGCACGCCCGCAAGCTGATCCTCGCAGAGCACGAGGTGGGCGGTGCCAAGGCGGAGATCGAGGAGCTGCGGACACGCATGTGAGTCACCTGACAGGAGTCGACATGCGTCTACAGCCTGCGGTGCAGATCAATGAATTCGAATGGCAAACCATTACCTGATTGACACAACAGCAGTCAGGCATCAACTTAGTCTGCACTTTGTATGTAGCAGAACCCTCAAGCGTCACCAAAATCTACTCGCACTTTGCTGTCTTCCTGGTGCATATGATACACCTGGTTTGTGCAGCTAAGACAGCCAGGTGCAGCGTGGCGACTCAGACACGACTCAGCGCGAACAGCGGCTGCGGGGTCGGTGCCGTCACGGCGACGGCCCACCTTTAAGTTGCGGCTTACCTCTAGGCTAAGCGTGGACCTGAAGTCGCCGCCGCAGATCGCTTTGCCGTTCTACACGTGCAGCACACATGCTGGGACAGAATCTGCACCCGCATTATCGTGAGTGTGGGTGCAGCAGAACATCAGTGTCGGCTCTGCCATAGATTTCGCATTGAGTTTCGATGTGTCGTTCAGCTTTCTTGCTGTGCCAGAAATTGAGATCTCAACCCGCCTAACAATGTCCGTTGTGGCCTCCAGCACCCTGGGTGAGGCAGGCATGTGCGCAGCGTCTGCGCTGTCGCAACATGCTGAGAGTGCACAGGCGGAGCAGCACTGCCAGTTTCAGTACGATTGAAGTGCCATGACTTGTCTTTGACAGGTCCAGTGAAGTCCGCAAAGGTACTACGAGTAATTGAGCAGGGCCTTCACCGAGCCTCGCAGCGCTAAGCGCGGGCACAGAGGGCGAACACAGGGCGTGCACCGCTGCCAAGTGCCGAGCGCAGCGAGACCACCACAATGCGCTTACTTCACCCTTGAAGTTCTCTTTATACCTTGAGACGGTCACCCTCCAGCGCCGCCCCTCGCTACGCGCCGCAGCACCGCCCTGCAGAGCGAGGCGCGCGCGCTGCAGCGCGCGTGGCAGGACGAGCGCGCGCAGCGGCTGCAGGACCTGCACCGCCACGCGGCGCTGAGCGCTGAGGCGGAGCGGCTGCGCGGCGCCGCGCGCGACGCGGAGGCGCGCGCCGCCGCCGCCGACGCGCTTACCGCGGATGCTCAGGTGAGCAGGGCCTCACATTTGTCTCACATGCGGGAAGGGAAGGCTGAGGGAGCTTGGCGGCTTGAAGCGTGCATCAAATGCCCTAATGTTTGCGCGCGACGTAGAGGCGCGCGCCGCCGCTGCCGCCGACGCGCTGACCGCGGACGCTCAGGTGCGTGCGCTGGGTCTCGCAGTTGTCTCATGTGTGGAGATCAAAGTCCTGGAGAGCTGCGCGGGAGCTGCAGAGCTTGAGGTACACATCGAAAGCTCCGACGTCCGCGCGTGAGGCGGCAGCTGCCACTGTGAACTGCCGCTACTGACGCGCTGACCGCGGACGCTGAGGTGCGCGCGTACGTGCGTGTGCATGCTGACTTCGGTCCACGCGCGCAGAGCAAACTTTGATGCCATTGCTTAGAGCTTGAAACGTGTGCAGTGGAAGCTTGGAGTGACGCGGCGCGTGACGGTGCAGGCAGCCAATTCTGCGCAGGCGGTAGCGCACGCCGCGCTGGTATGGGGACGGCAGGCGCTGCTGTGTTGGCCAATGTGTGAGGCAGCACGACGTTTCTGGCGGCAATCAACTTGAAGGCATCGCGTCAGAGCTGCGCGCCAACTGCTGCTGGGCTTTGGAGGCGTGTGTGCGCCCTCACCAGCGGCACGTTGCACGCCACGGCGCGAGCTGCGCGGCGCTGTGTCACTGCATGCTGCATCCTAAGCTCCGGTCAACAATGATCACGCTCTTCCGTGTGCTTCCTCCCGCCTGCGCCTGGCTGCGCAACGGCGATGCCAGCACTTCTGGCCACGGCGGCACTGATCAGAGTTTGCCCTACCTACCGCCGCTGACACTACCAAGCAGATGCACCTGCCCGGCATCTTTTGCCTTCAAACGGTGCTGCATGCGCGGTCGACGCGCCGCCGCCATCTAGCCCCCAGATATCAGCCACCTTGCACGCCTGCCTACCCTCCTGGCAGTGCCGCGCTGCTGAGTGCGGCCGAATCAACGCAAAGATGCTGCCAGCGCCACGCCACTTCTCGTCGTGGTCCCTCTGCGCTCATGCCAACCGCCGCGCCGCGCTGCTGCCACTGCCACTGCCACCACTGCTGCTGCTGCTGACGCTGCTGCTGCCATTACAGGCGGCGCTGGCGCAGTCCAATCGCGCGCGCGCCGCGGAGGCGCGCGTAACTGCCATGCAGGCGCGCGAGCTTGCCGACCAGTCGCGCGACTTAGAGGAGCTGCAGCTCAAGCTCGTGCGGCTGCGGCAGTGCCTCGCGGAGAGCGAAAGCGGCGGCGGCGGCGACAGACAGCGCGCACGGCAGCAGATATGCGGCAGCGCAGGCGCCGCTGCCGCGCGCAGCCCCTGCTGCGGCGGCGGCGGCGGCGGCAGCTCCGGCGAGGCAGGCGGCCTCCGCCATGACTCCCCGTGGCGTACGCCTTGGAGCTGCGGCACGGGCGCGCGTGACGTGCGCAGCAGCGGCGGCGGCGGCGGCGGCAAAGGCGGCGGCGGCAGCTGCGGCGAGTGGCCGCTGCAGGAGTCCAGCCTCGTGCGCGCCGTCGGCAGCTGCCGCAGCGCGTCGCCGCCGCTGCGCGCACGCGGCCCGCTCGCGATGCTTGTGGCGAGCCCTCGGCACCGGCAGAAGCAGCAGCGGTCGACGGACGCGCGCGGCAGCAGCCTCGCCGTGCCGGGGTCGCTGTTCGTGTCGAGCGGGCTGGGCGTGCGCAAGTCGGAGGTGCTGGTGGGGCGCGGGTCCGCCAAGGAGGCGCTGCTGGCAACGCTCAGCAAGCTGCGATGATGCTCAGCAATGACAAATGACGGGCAGACTCAACTGACGTCGATGAGCGTACGGTAGCTGATGCCGGGCCTGTGGCGGAGAGTTGCGTGAGGCCTGCTGCGAACTGATGCGCTGGGCAGCCCTTACCGTCCGGCGATGCCTGCCGATTTCAGCAGTCGAGGATGAAATCGTTCTGGTGCAGGCAATGCTCATTAAGTTGCGGTGATGCTCAGCGATGGCGATGGACAGTCCAGTGACATTTCAGGCTGGCATACTCAATTGCCCATTCCCGAGACCTCAGCAAAGCCTGCATCGGGGCGGCATATCCAGTGTTGCCTGCTGTTTTCAGCAAAAGACGACCACACCGGCGCTGCTCGATGGCGGATACTGGGCAGCACAGCGCGGCGACAGACGCCAGCGCAGCGCAGCGCCGGCGGCAGCAGCAGCGCATGCGCTCTGCAGGCCGGAGAGCCGCTTCAAGCGCTGTCGGCGTCCGGGGACATCAGCAGCGATGGCGACAGCAACACCACACCGCCACTGCTCTGCCCTGGGCTCACTGAATGCTGCAGATAGGCCCACAACTGACAAAGGGCTGCAGGCCTGGCCTGTGAAGGCCCCGTACGGCTGTGCCCACGCCAGTCACGGTACTAAAGCCAACACATGTTGTGGGTGGACAGATGCTCGACACGCGCGGGGGCGCCGGCGCCGCCCGCGTGCACGCAGCCGCATCACGTCAAATTGAGCTACCGCCGCGCCACTGCGGAAACAAAGCCACCTCAGGGTGCAGGTCACACCAAGCAGGGCGTCGGGACGTCGCGTTTCAAGGGTTGCCACTGGCAGTAGGCAACATTCCCTTGGCGTCAGCGTTGTCACTTGCATTTACATTGCATTTCGCTGCGGCGGCGGCGGCCGCCGTGTGTCTCACCCACGCAACGACACACTTGTCTATCTTGATAATATTCATGAGGCAATCTCGTGATTCTGTGAGGGATGGACTTTGATTATAGCTGGTCCATGCACTCAAACTATATATATATATTTCACATGTTCACATTTTCTGAGTGCCTCAGCTACTGATATCCTGGGCGCCCCACCCGACCAGCATTCTGAGCAGACCGAGTCAGCATCTGGAGACCGCATAATCAGGGCAACAATGCATCGTGCAAACATGATTCTCCGTGTCCGCTACGCAGCGGGTTTGTTCAGCGCATCTAGAGAAAATGAGCGGTGTCACACTTTGAAATACAGGACACAGACCGCCGCGGGCAATGCGGCCAGCGGGAGCAAGTGAGCAAGAGAAAACAAAACAAAACACAGGGAATGCGCGTCACGCCACCAAGTATACACACACACACAAGGCGGCTCTCATTATGTGGCGGGCGCAGCGCAGTGCACCACAGTTAAAGGTGTTGTATGTCGGGCGCGGGTGCCGCCGGCGCCCCGCGCCGTCTGCTTAACAGTTTCAAAGCGGTTTCTCTTGAGCTTCGTCAGCGGCGGCGGCAGCGAATCGCGTGTCAGCGCATGCGCGCGAGGGGCCGCGTGACGCAGACTTGGACTCAGTACAGGTAGGGGAAGTCGTGGCCGGTGAGGACGGCCTGGGTGATCATGCCTGCAACAGCACACGGCGGGGAAGGGGGGGTTAAAGTTTCATCATGAGAGCCGTGTGTGTGGAGTATTATATTAGTGCTTGTTGTGTTGCCAGGTTCGGCAGCTGCTGCACTCCGCTGCTGTCCTCGGCGTTTTGCTATCACTTGCATTTGCAGATGTCTGTAAAGCACTTGCTGTGTTGCACCTCCCGCCCCCACCCTTCACTGCCATGCAGGAGCCCTTGCTGCGCATGTGCTCAACGCTTGAAATCACCCCCCTCCCCCTCCCCTCTCTGCCTTTACGTTATAATTGGGGTACCGTAATTGACCAACCCTTACTTAGCCTAAGTCCGCAAGGGGGATCGTTCTGCGTTGAGCACTGCATCGATTCGGACTGCTAACAAGTGGCAGTCACAGCAGTTACACGGCGGATCATTCTGCATTGAGCACTGCAGCGGTGCGGACTGCTAGCAAAAGCCAGTTACGGCAGTTACGTTTGACCGCACCTGAGAACGCGAGCATGGCGAGGCGGCCATTCTTGAGCTCCGACAGCTGGTAGCGCTTCTTCTTCTCGGGGTCCTTGCAGAAACCCAGGGGGTCCAGCATGAAATCCCCGGGCTCGCGGTCCTGGGAGGAAAGCGAAACGCGTGGCGCACATACATTTATAAATAACAGTGACAATTGCATGTGACACGGTGAGTCAACTCCAGTGTGCAGCTGCAGCACGCGAGAGAACAGGGGCTCCAGCATGAAGTGCCCGGGCTCGCGGTCCTGGAAGAAAGAGGAGGCGTGTGGCGCGCGTACTTTAGTTACTTGCGCTTGAGGGGCGGAACCCTTATGAGAAATGCGAGGTACTTCAAAGTATGTGACTCTGGTGCTCGCGTCACGCGTGTGCAGCTGAGCACGTGGGCTACCGACACCGTGGCGCTCGGACATGGAAGTGAAGTGCACGTGAGCGGTGAGTCACCTTCAAGTGTGCGGCTGCGCGCGCAAGGACATGACATTGCGCAGCGGCGGCGGTGCAGTGCGACCATGCGTCAGCGTCGCGACGGCAGCACCGCCAGCTGTCGCAATCATGAGGTCATGCTGGGGACGTGGCCAAGTCACAGACGCTCCGCGCATGTGTGGAACTCAACCGGCATTAAAGGCTAGGGTTAGGTACGGTTAAGAGGTCCATGTAATGGGCGCCAGTTCGAACGACCAAGTGTCAGCCTGAATTTCAGGGACACACAAACGTAATCCCCTGGAGACAGCATTGATGTCTCATCAAATCTGTCGGCTGGCAGCAAGGATGTTTCGTCGGCTCTTCCCTGAGAAGCAGATCATTACGTGTACATCAATCTAACTTGCCTTACAATCATGAGCCAGTAAGTGTTGAACTTGTCAATTCGCAGCTGCGCCAGGTCGCCTGGCGTGATGAGCGCTGCTGTTTTGGTCACCATTACCTCAACTTGAAGTATCACTGCCAGCGGCTGCGCCAGCCGACGGGTGAAGCAAAACAAAAGTCGTGCCGCAACGCTGAACGCAGTGCGTATGGGTCTGCGGGCATTTTGGACCAACGCTGCCAGCGACAGCATCACATGCCTCGTCCGCCTTGCATATCTGGACTGAGTGGCGCTGTGACGAGCTGAGGCTTGCCGTGTTCGGAGAGCACCACCACCAACACCACATGCGCACTATTCCCCGATGGTGGGGCCTCGCACACAGCCGGCGATTGCGACACATGGCGCAATGAGATGCGAACCGTGCGTGGCTTCGGCGAGAACGGCTCCGGACGCCTCCCTGCTTTGCAACTCTACCTCAACAGCGTATTTCCCAAGGATAGTTCACAATGCCTCACGCGTACACTGACTGTAGCACACCCAGTGCCCCCCCCCTACTCCCACAAGCTGACCTCAAGAAGCCTACTTTGAACAACTGAAATAAAGTGTACAATTCAAGAGTGTACTGCAACAGTCACACATGCGTACATACCTTCCCCGAGCGAGACCCAGAAGAGCACCATGACAGTTCAGCAGTGTACCTCAACAGTCACACATACATGGAAACAAACCAAAAGATCGCAGAGCTCACACATAAATAGATGCGTACCTTCTCTGCCATGTTCCACGTGAGCGGCGCCGTCAGGAGCTCGACGAGCGACACCCAGAAGAGCACCATGACCATGGGGCCCTTCTCCACCATGAGGTTACCTCAAAATGCCTACTTCATCAACATAAACAACACAGTGTACAGTTCACAAGTGCACTTCAACAGCCACAGGAGTCACACATGAGTCACACATACACACTTACCTTCTCTGCCATGTTCCACGTGAGCGGCGCCGTCAGGAGCTCAAAGAGCGAGACCCAGAACAGCACCATGACCATGGGGCCCTTCTCCACCATGAGGTTGTGCGCGTCCACGACGTTCACGCCCTGGAAGATGTCGCCGGGGAGGCGCACAAAGTTGGGCACCACCATGCCCACTACCGCGAGCATCGCAAGGCGGCAGTGCTGCGCAGGATGGGCAAGAGGAAGGGGGCAGGGGGGGGGGGGGGGGGGGGGTCAGGGTGGCGCTAGCGGGCAGGGGGTCAAAGACACAGCAGCGGGCAGGGATTGCAGTGGCGATATTGACGCAGCAGCGCTCAGTTAACAGGCGGCGCACAATGCGCTTTGTAAAAACAATGCATTGTGTGTTCAAATGCGCTGTGTCCGGCGACAGGGCGCGGCGGGCGCTTCAGTGATACTTTGTGCGCAAGGGGCAGGGGTGCGGGCGTGGCCAGAGGCGCGCACACGGGTTGACTAGCGTGGCTGAGGCGGCAGTGCTACGCAAGATGAGTTCGCCGCAAACGTGTAGTGTGGTTGTGCTCGCCGCTGCCAGCACGGTGTCGTACTCTCCATACACGAACAGAGGTGCATTTTAAGCGGAGGCATGACTGAACGGACTTCCTTGTTTGGAGTAAGGTCCATGGAACACACAGTCAGATTGCGGTCATACCGTCATTTGCGCAAGGCTATGACGATCAAGATGGGGGCGCTTGCTGCTGCTATGTACACATGGTACATGCAGGGGCTGCATGTACGTGCTGCAACCCTCCATGTCAGCAGGTGATGCCAATTTTCGATTATGCACCTGGCACTGGCCCTCCTTGCTGCTGCTGACACAACTGTCAGCCAGTGTTGCACATGGTGGGGGTTGGAGATCTACATTATTGGCCTGGTACAAAGCGCCTGGTGCAACCAACGCGCCAGGTGCTCGAGCTGCCGGTTGGGCCCGTAACCTCGCTCACGTTGGGTACGAGCATGACCTTGGCATCCGACTCTTGCAGGCAATGTACTACCTGCTAATTGCCCAAGAGTGTATCAATGCCGCAGAGGCGCACTGTAGATCTCTGCTCGCTCTGCAGCGCGCCGCCACGGCATGTGCTTATGCTTCGGATGCCACGACCCCCACCCCCGCAATACACTCGCGGGCGTCACCGCTGCCGCGAAAGCGTTGTCCAGCGATTGCAATGGACTGGAGCAACAGATTTATCTCGGCTCCAGGGCCAAGCGCGCACGGTACGTCGTGTCAGCTGAATATGCGCAGCGGCCATTCCGGGAGACTCGAGATCCCTAACCTGCCCCGCTTTTGCCCGGCCTGCGTAGCGCCCCCCTCTCACCTTGAGCTCAGCCTCCCTGTAGAACAGCACATCTCCCTTCTCCGCCAGGCCCAGGGGGTCAAAGTTCTTGGTGGTGGGTTCCGGCCCGTCCGCACCTGAAGGCAAGATTAATGCACTCAGATCAAATATCGCCCCCCGGACACAGCTTGCAGGGCGTACATGCGCTGAGCGAGCAAGCGCAAGATTTAGGCACACTAAACGATAGCACAGCGCTCATGTGCTTCCTGCTCAGCTAGCCGTCCTCACCGATAAGGCCGCCAGCGAACTCCATGCTCAGGGCAGACTTTGCTGAAGTCACCCGTGCCAACTGCGAGCCGGCGAACGAGGACGGCGCGACGAACGCGCTCGCGCCAGCCGCCAGGGCAAGCGAACATGCTGCTACCGCCTTCATCGTCCGCTGAGGGTTGAGTTGGTGCTGGGGAGCGTGACAACTGCCTGAACAAAACAAAAGGTTGCTATCCTTCATTCAACTCCAATGATCTGGGGGGTACGGAAACCCTACCCGGCTAACCTACTTGGTAACCTTAGTTGGCCAAAGAGAGCCAAGCACAGCAAGCCATGTATTCAACATCATGTCTGCATTGTCGATGCCAGCAACAGCAGTGTTTTGTGTGGCACAGCAGTTGCCCTGGGCTTGCGTTGGACAACGTCATTGATCTACACAGAAAGTGAAAGCATGATGTCAGCAGCGACAGTGGCGTGCCATGGTAAATAATGACACCGGCTTGATGCGGCGAGCGCCAGTGCATTCTGCCTTTCCTGGACCCCGCAGAGGCAGTGACACTGGCATGCAGCGTTGCTTAAAATTGCGGTGAGCATGCAAAAAGCAAGACACCACTTGATGACAAGTCGAGACAACAAAAAGAAACGCCCGACTTAACCGTCACCGCGGCTCACATCATGGATCCATACATGCGTTGCGCCATTGTGGGGCGGGGCGTCTCTGCCAGGAGCATGGGCTCCTATGGGAACTGAAATCATAGCACATTTCGTGCAAGCCTCCGGCTGAACACCCTCCCAACTCCCCGCCGTCCAAATTTCACACTTGACGCCATTGTTGCGCTGTTCGTGCTGCCTTGATTGGTCCTGGTCATCCTCTCAGCTTGCGTAATGGCACCCCGCTCCCCAAAATTTGCTTGAAATGTCCCGCGCTTGTGCCGTAAGTTGTCATGGGGGTCATCGCCCCTGATACCACCGCGCTGCACACTCGCCTTGCTGCGATCGCCCCTAGCGCCCCCCCTGCTCACTCGCCTTGCTGCGATCGCCCCTAGCGCCCCCCCTGCTCCGCTCGCCTAGCCTCGCAGCTTGCCCCAGATGTGCAGCAGCACGACGCAGCCGATGAAGCTCAGCGAGAAGATGAGAATGATGTTGGGGCCCACTTGGAAGCCCTGCGGGGGGGCGGCAGCGCGCAGGGGAGCGGCACGTTGAGAGGTGGGATGACGACATGGAAGGAAGACCCACGTCCTAATCTCCAAGCTAAAACAGTATTTGCGCTATGGGTGATGGCTTGGTGAAAGCCACCTGTGCGGCGTGGGACGTTGCCACCAGTCAGCAGCAGCCAGATCCTTCCATGGCGGGCGTTGAGGTCAGCGAATACAGTGGCCACCATGCGGCTCTGCACCGCAGGGACTGCGATGGGATCAGGGGTTGCACGAGATGTGGTGACAACAAAAACAACGCCGTCGAGCGTGAGCAGCTGTGATGCAGATCACGGGTGACCTTGGGCGCCATGTGCTGCTGATTCAGACGCTCTGACACAAGAGCTGAGAGCCGCAACATTGCAGCTGCTTCAGGGTACAGTGTTCAGTCCGTAAGCTTCGGGTTTGTCTCTGCTATCAAAACACTCCACAGGAGTACTTGCGTAATGCGTGTCACTCACCGGAGAATCCTCTGAATAGAACTGGAGTATTCCCCCCTGCTGCGGTCGCCCGCCGCCGCCTGCAGCCGGCTTCCCCCTGGACCCCCTGCTCAAGAATGTGCAGTGCCGAGCACAGCAATGCAGTGAGACAGCATTCGAGCAGGGGCTGGTGGGCGACGAACATAGCCTTGGCGCTAGGTGCCACTCATTGGAAGTGCTTGTCTAATTATGCTTTGGTATTGCCATTGGCCTAGACAACACTGGCAGACAACTCTGGTGACCACGTGGAACAGGACCCACCCAGGCTCCTGTTGGGAAATTCATTCGCTTTCTGAGAGTCTGTTTTGAAATTAGGGACCGCTTGGACTCAGATAGGGCAGGCAACGGTCTAAACTTTCAGCATTACCGACGGCAACCTGCAGGCCAGCTTCAAGGCTGCAAGCAAGACGCCCCAGGAGCAACGGCCGTGCTCCCTGATATGACAACGAGAAGCCAACTCTTCCCAGATTACCTTCTCTGTGCTGCAGTACCCGCCGCGCCTGCCGGCTTGGCTTGCCTAACGGGTCCGTCGCCTTCGTTCGCCTGTTCGTAAGCACGCAAAAAGCATTCACGCGAGAGTAAAGTCGGTGGATCGATTGCCTGCGAAGGCTAGCAAAACCAGTAATGAGGACAAGATGTATTCATACAAAAGCACGGATGACGATTCCTGGTCTCACCATGATACAGTTCCAGCCTATAGCTATGAGGGCAAGATGCGTGTGTTGGATGACGTTGAAGTTCGCCAAAGGTGTTTGTTGAACTTTTTCAAATCTTCGAAGCTGTTGCGTCTCGCCAGGCTCAGCTTTGTGGCGTCGGCGTCCCGCGGGGTGCTCGTGAAAAGCCGTGGCCGCTGCCAACATCGCAGCTGGAGCGCGATGACTGACGGTTCTGGCGTCAAAATAGCTATCGTCGCCAACAAGGATGATGATACCCTGACAGAGCTCAAGCACTTGCCGGACGGAGCGGAAGTGGTCATAGTGGGTGCAACGGAAGAGGATTTTGCTGGCGATGCAGCGAAGGATGCGCTAGCCTCTTGCACGGTGCTGCTGAATTGCATAGGTGAGGCTGTGTGTCCATCTAAGATGAGGTGTTCTGCGTTTGATGCTGATGTGTTCCTGCACTATTTCTCATGGGCCTTTGCGTCAAAGCCTGATGTGCGTCGACAGCGTGATCGTCAGCACTTTAGGCACTGCATCCTGCAAGATGCGCAGTGGGCGCATGCCGTCTACGCCTTGGTCGGCATCAGTGCTCGGACCGCCGTAAGCAAGAAATAAGTTGCAACTACTTGAAGAAGTATGTAAACCTGAAAAACAGATCCAATACACCCAAAAAATGAGAGCTGCTAGTCTCCTCCTCCTCCATTCCTTTTCGCACATGCGTCTGACAGCTGGAGAGAACTCACAGCTCCTAATCACTGGCATGAGGGCATATCGTTTCATGAATCAGTGGCACGTGGCCCCTGCACGCAATACAGCTTGCGACCTGCAGCAGCTTTCTTATGCACGCATGAAGCACTTGAACAGTCTCGGCACACCGTTTTGCAATCGTGAGGCCGCTGGTCTCGTGACACGCGCGAAGAGCAGCACACTGTAAATGCGTAGGTGAGGTCTCCCCATCTGTTGTAAGCGTGCAGCGTGCAGGCCCTCTCCCGTGGCGGCTGTCTTGCACTGCACGGGCGGTGTCCCCGGAGCGCTGTCACGTGATCTGAGCAATGCCATACACTTGGTCACCCCCCCGCAACACGTAACGCGGGCCTTCGTGACCGCTGACGTCCTCGCCGTGTTGCGGCACGCGCGACACAGCTTCGCGCCGCACTACCGCGCGTCGCCTTTGCAGCATGAGCACCGTCGCACCTTCATTCCCGTGAGCCGCAAGCGCCAACGTGTGTCAGCCTCACAGTGGCTGTTTGTGCGGCAGTCATCAGGACACTGGTTTGTGCGGTGTTCTGCACCAGCAAGGCTGACTGATGTGCCAGGCGGTTCCACCATGGCTTTGCGGTCTACCCCTCACGGCCCCGTCTCCAGCGCTCAGCCTCTTAGCATCAGGGGTAGGATTAGGGCTGCACGAACTGCCTGCACGTCGTGCTAACATCTCACCACACGTCGTCAACTTTTGCTCCGCGCCGTGCAGGCGGCAGGGCGCTGATCTCGAGCCTCTGGCCGCACATGCCGAACCTCAAGTGGATGCACAGTCGCTTCGCGGGCGTGGACCACGTGCTCTTCCCGGAGCTCGTCGCGTCGCGCGTGCCGCTCACCAACGCGCGCGGCCTCTTCAGCAGCGCGCTCGCCGAGTACGTTGCGCTCGCGTGCCTGTACTTTGCCAAGGACGTCGACCGCTGGAAGGCGCAGCAGCGCGACCGCGTGTGGGAGAAGTTCGTGGTGCAGGAGGTGCGTCGCGGCTGTCTGCGCTGACTGATCGCTGCTGCGAGCGCGTGAGCGCCGGTGCCTCTGCGCGCAGCACGGCTCTGGCTCTTCCTCTTTGGTGATCCTCATCGGATGTGGCTGAGTGCGTCGTAGCTCTGGCTCAGTTTCTAGTTGGCGCTTGCGGCAGTCATCACCGTTGACCTCCAGTTGACAGGGCAGGGGCGCCGTGAACGCTGCCGCTCCATCAGTGGTCGCACACCCGCGCCCACTGCTCGTCTCAAGCACGCCACTTTATGTTCCTATGAGCAACAGCCGTGCGTCTCCCCCCGCCTGTGGGCTCAATCTGAACAATGCATATCGCGGTTGTGCGCCTGAGTGTTCTCATGAACCAGTAGCCGTGTGTCTTTCTCCCCTCCCCCCCTCCGCCCCCCCCCCTTTCTCACAGCTAATCCTAGCCTTATACGCGTCCTCCCCCCCCTCGTCCACGCACACACGCGCGCGCGCCCCCCCACGCAGATCCGCGGCCAGACCCTGGGCGTCCTCGGCTACGGCGACATCGGACAGTCCGCGGCGCGCCTCGCCAAGGCGCTCGGCATGCGCGTCATCGCGCAGCGCCGCAACGCCGCCGCGCCGCCGGACGGCGTCGCGGACGAGACGTTCGGGCCCGACGGCGTAGGCGACGTGGTCGCGCGCTCCGACTACGTGTGCGTCGCGGCGGCGCTGACGCCGGAGACGCGCGGCATGCTGGGCGCGGCGGCGCTAGCGCGCGCGCGGCCGCACACGGTGATCATTAACGTCGGGCGCGGGCCGCTGATAGATGAGGCGGCGCTGGCGGAGGCGCTGCGCGAGGGGCGCGTGCGCGGCGCGGCGCTGGACGTCTTCGAGACGGAGCCGCTGCCGCGCGACAGCGCGCTGTGGGGCATGGGCAACGTGCTGCTGTCGCCGCACAACGCCGACATGACGGCGACGTTCCTGCACGACAGCGTGCGGAGGTTCGCGCAGGACGCCGCGCGGTTCGCGCGCGGCGAGCCTTTCACGCTGCACGTCGTGGACAAGGAGAAGGGCTACTGAGGGCGTGCGGCGCGGCGGCGCCCGCGGCTTTGGCCGTATGGCGCAGCAGCACGCACATTCAGAGACCGTGGCAGTAGTAGTATCAATGCTTGTATTGTATTTACTCGCGTTTTAATTTAAATCTGGCTCAGATTGCGGTCGAGCCCAATCACGAGTAGTTACATTCGGTTCACAACGGTCTTAAGAATTCTTTTTGTAGGGGTGTTGTGTCTCTATGTTGCGCATGTTTGCATAGCTGCTGTGTTGCCCAGACAACGATTCCCTCAGCCTGCTCGTGCTGCACACCAGAGATATAGTGTCACCAGCAGGCAAGTGTCTGATACCAGTCTGTGCATCAAAGCGGTGTTAACTGCATTTTTTTGTGAACAAGGTTCATGAACAAGTTGAGACTCTGTAAATGACACCACGGTTTCTTGAGTTGCCCTGCACGACATCAGCATCAGCTTTCAAATACTGTTGGCGGCCTGTCTCGCAGGCAAGTCAGCTCTGGGTGGTAGCACCAGGCACACTTAGAGAAAGTTCAAGTCCAAACTTCCTGGCCTTACTTCCGGGGTTCCCCAAAAATGGTCAACGGGCAAAAAGCGCCAAGGAGGTAGCTGTAGCTACGGAGCGGTGTGTCATGGCGACCTTGGAGTCTGATCTGAGGGTGGAGGCATCGCCTTTATTTGCCGAGGCTCCCCTGTCGACTCTCTCCATGAGCAGTCCGCACGCCGCAGAGGACGAGGTGCTGCTGAGGAAAATCAACACGCTGCTGACGAGGGTGGGCATACCCGCGAAGCCCATCACCTCCTTCAACGAGGTCAAGAAGAGCGCCTCCAGCATGTTCGTGGCCATCTTCGAGGGCATGTTCAAGGTGACGAGGGAGGGCATAGTGCGCAAGCCCACCCAGCTCCAGGACTACGTCCGGAACGCTCAGGTCATCATCGACGCGCTCGACAAGGAGATACTGCACATCAACCTGGACCACGTCACAGGGGCCGCGGTGGCGAGGGGGGACGCCCAGGCCATCCACAACCTCGTTGACATCTTCTTCGGCATCAGCGACATGGTCCTCAAGTTCAGGCAGCAGGACAGCAGGGGCGGCGGCAGCAGCCCCCGGAGTGAGCCGGGGCGCAGCCAGCCGCGGCAGCGGCCGCGCAGCGCCCCCGTGCAGGCCACCGCGGCGGCGGCGGCGGCGACGGCGAAAGGTGGTGTCAGCGCTCGCGCCGCTGCCGCTGGCGTGTCGTGGCCCGCAGAGGGCGCCGCCGGGCCGCGCCTCTCCAAGCAGGCGCTGCAGATGCTCGCAGACGGCGGCAGGCGCGGCGCCGAGCAGCGCAGCGCGCAGCAGCAGCAGCAGCGGCGGCAGCGCGTGCGCGCGCGCCGCGGCGACGCGCAGCCGCCTGCAGATGACGGCGGCGAGCTCGGCGGCGGGAGCGGCGGCGGCGAAAGGTGGCTGCGGCGCGGCGGCGCGCTGCGGAGCGCGTCGCTGCCGGGCCCGGCGCGGCTGCGGCAGCAGCTGCAGCAGCAGATGCAGCGCGGCGTGCCGTCCAAGGAGCAGCTGGTGCGTGGCGTCGCAGGCATGCGTCTGTGTCGTTAGTGCTCTGACTGCATGTGCACGACTTGAACGCCTTGCTGCTGCGGTAGTGGCGGCGGCAGTTGTGAGCTGGGGGCCGCACACGGGTGCGCCGCATATGGTCATCCACATGGTCGCAACGAACAACTGCAGCAGTGCTGGGTTCGGGCGCTTGCGTGCACACGGAGCCGCTTCGCTGTAGCCTGCATTCACGCTCCGCCGTCTTGGTGCGTGTTTCGATGCGCACGAAAGCGTTTTGTGCGCAGCAGGCTTTGGCACTGCTTCACTGCGGCGCTGCGTGCCCGCCGTCCGAGGATGCACTGTGGACACAGGACTCTGTGGGCCCGGAGCGTGCAACTTCTGCTGCCCCAGTGCGTACCGGGCAGTCCAGATGCCCAGTCCCCTTGTCTGCACCACTCAGTAGGAGGTGGCGGCTGCAGCACGTCAGCGCTGTCACACAGCTGCTGATCACGGAATGTGGCCGCTGTTGCGCTGTGCTGTCACTCCATAATCGCGGTATCAAATAATGTGGAGGAGCCTCCTCCAGGCCCCCACGGCCGTCCCCCCCCCGCCGGCGCGCTGCGCAGCGCCTGCATCGGTCTTCGCGGATTACGTGCTTGCGGCGTACTCGCGAGCCCATTCACGCCTTGCTACTTGCCTACCGATTGCGGGGCGTGCACGCAGCGGGGCGGGGTACGGCCGCGCACCTCACCTGCTGTGTAGCCCTAACCCTCTTTATACGCGCGTCTGTGTCATGGTATATTCCCGCAGGAGCGGCAGCGGAGGGCGCAAGCCATCTACCGGCACGTGCTCAAGGGCCGTCTGGCGGAGCTGCGCAAGGCAAGTGCGCCGCCGCCACCGACAGCAGTGAAGCGAGTGATGTGCTCTGAGCCGCGGCGGCAGGCACGATGCAGCGCGCGGTCTGTGTCGCAGCGTGCTGTTTAGCACGTAGCCGAATTGCCAATTGGGATTGTGTCACACAATTTGTGTGTGTATGGGGGGGGGGGGGGGGGGGGGGGGGGCATAGGACAGTTCTGAACGCCTGTTCAGGTTCCGCTGGCGGGTCCTGTTTAAAGGACGCAGGGACAGGGGCACACAAACAACGCAAAACGCTCAGGTCCTGCATACCTAACCCCCATCCCCGCCCTTGGGTACCCAGAGAGGGCACCACAAGGCGCCCTGTAGCATTGTCTAGCGAGAGGGCAGGCACCCAAAGTTCAAGTTGAGACTCCCCCTCAACCTCACCGTGCTGCACTGCTCGCGCTGCTGCTGCTGCTGCTGCTTCTGCCGCTGCGCAGAAAGAGGTGGCGGACATCACGCGCCAGTTCTACAATCTCAAGAACTCAGTGCATGCATCGCGCGTCCAGGAGGTAAGCGCGCCCGCCGAGCGCTGTCTCTGCACCACCATGACTCGCGCCGTCGCCTGCATGCACTGCCGCAGCACCTGCTGCGACTTGCTCAAGTCTTCCCTGACTGTTGCAGCCGCGCCGCCCCAAACACTGGCAGGCCTAACCCTAACTCCACTTGCCCCCGCGATCGCAGATCCGCGCGGCCAAGACGCGCGAGGGGCTAGAGGCGCGCGCGGCGCAGCGGCGAGTGCGGCGCGAGCAGGTGCGTCAGCGTCGCTGTGGTGGACGCGGCGCGTGCTGCGGTTTGGTTGCGTGCGGCGGCCAACCGCTGCTTTCATCTCGTGCAGAGCTCAGATGAGCCGGGAGCGTGCTGTTCGCGGTGGTTGAGGTTGCATTGGGGGTACGTTCATCGTACATGTGTGAAGTACAGCGCTCACTTAGAGTGCTGACTGCACACCGTTGTGCTGCATTGACATTATCGTGCGTGTCCTCTGCGCGCAGGACGAGCTCTCCGGAGTGTACCACAAGGTCCTCAAGACGCTGCACAGGCACAGGCTGGAGGATGACAGGGAGGACGCGGCGCGACTCAAGGCGCTGCACGACGTCACCAGCGCTCAGGCAGAGGATCTGGAGCACTTGTGAGTCTTTCCAGGATGTCAACTTGAAGCAGCAATGAATGTTTCAGTATGGCGTGCGGTTATTGTACGTTACATAAGGGTTAAGGACTAAGTAGCTGTTTCCTGGGGGGGGCATTTGGGGAACATTGCTCAACGCCACTGACGCTCAGGTTACAGGGCATGGTGTAGTCTAGTGACTTGATTTTGTTGTACGCTTGGCTCTGCAAGAAATCGAAGATGTACAAGCTCGTAGTGAACCAAGGACAACTCGGGGGTGCTTCTATGCTGTACGCTGTTGAAGTGCGCGGATGGGAAACTGTCTTGCAACTTCGAAGTACGTCGTCCGGCCAGCGCCATTGCGACCCCGCACCCTCACACACACCACGGCGCCATTCTCAAGCCTGCCGCCGCCGCTGCCGCCGCCGCCGCAGCTTCCTGGAGCGCATGGCCATGGTCAAGGAGGTCGCGCACGAGGAGCGCGCCGCGCGCAGCGCCACCATGCGCAGCGAGCGCCGCGGCCTCGCACGCCTCCTGCGTGCGGCAGCGGCGGCGCACGAGGAGCGGCTCGCGCGCGCCGCTGCGGCGCTGGAGCGCGCCGAGGCAGTCGCTGCACAGCAGCGCGCAGCGCAGCGGCGCGCCGTCACAGACCTGCTCACCGCAGAAGGCGCGGCAGCGCTGCGCGTAGACGACGGCGGAGCCGCGGCAGCGGGTGTGACAGGGGAGTTCAAGGAGCGCCTGCGGCGCGCAGGCGCGCGCGCGACGCGCGGTCTTGCAGAGCGGCGGCGGGAGCGCGCCGCACGGCAGCTGCGCACAGCATATGGCGGCGACGCGGCAGCGTGAGGGAGGCTGGGACCACGTGCGGCGGGGCTGTGTGGGGTAGCTTTTGCCAATGCCGCGCTGACGCTTTTGTGTGAGGCAGTACCATGTGGAGTAGTTTGTGCCGATGCCGTGCTGACGCCTTAATGAGGTGTGTGTGGAGCTTTGCTTGGTGGTTTTGGGGGGGGGTATGGCGCAGCTGCGGCGTGTACAGTAATGCAGACCGTGTGCCTATTTATGTGAGTGTGCTCGCATTCTGCTGCTGCCTAGTGATTGGATATGACGGTTTATTACGCTGGGACTGGTTGCATAGCAAAGCCACTTGTTGCCTGGCAGTTCAATGTGTGTGTGCAGGTCACACACAAATATTTGCGCTTTTCACACGAGATATCTTCATGCCGCCGATCACCACAGCTCAAGCTCACCATGAACACACCAATTTCAGGGTCGCTCGAGTACCGTTGAGCATGCTACTGAAAGCCAGAACGATCAGCCGTTTCAGCAAGTAAGCTCCAAGTGCCAGGCATGCTGTGCCGCACACGGCCATCAAAAACCATCACATCAGACAACCGGCGCACCATTTGCCAAAACTTCACGTGACCAGGCGCAGAGAAGGCAGGTTAAACGAAGTTATATTCTAGCTCCTGTCACTGGTGTGATACAGTGCGCCCCTCCCCCCCCCCCCCCTCCCCTCCGCGCGCTCAGGTTCAACGATGCAGTAACGTCACCAGAAGTTGAACTTCAAGTCGGTGTGGCCTCCATCCCGGTAGCGTCGCCTACTGTATGCTGTCAAACGGCCAGCCTGCACCTGCTGCTGCACCTCGGCGGTCACCCACTCAAAAGTAGCCGACGCGCCACTACTTGAAGTTCTGAGGTGCTGAAAAAGCTTGAAGTTACATAACTCCGGAAGAGGACGCGCCATACTTGAAGTTCTGACCTTCAGTTGTTGTGTTGTGTGCTGGCAGCGAATTGTGTGCTGGCAGCGAATCATCCAGCACGAGCCGGTGTAGACAGTGAGAAATTAGCCGAGAGCTTCCACCAGAGGTTTGATAGCGCTTGCCTTGAGGAGAGGGTCGGTCGGTCTTGTTGCACCAGGCATCCAGAATGAGCTGCGGGAGCAGGAGTGCTGCTGGCACAGTCGCAGAAGACGCTTCGGCATCGCAGAACCATCACACCAATGCAGATCTTCAGGATGACGCGAGCTCAGAGACACTGATCCGAGTGCTCTTGGCGATGGCGGAGACCCGCCTGCTGCCTAAGCCCGCCTGGAGTTTGTGCACTTCTGTGCACCACACAGTGAGACCTATTGTGCACCTACGTCTCGACAAGAACTTGCCACTAGCAGCAACAGCCGAGGCCTTCGTCAGGAAGATCGTCGCCCGCCTGTCGCTGTCCGGACCTTTCGATGCGGATCCGCTGCTCACCCTCGCGGCCGCATCACCATCAGCACCACCTGGCGCGAGCACCACGGAAAGCTTGGATGCCTTCTTCAGAGAAGTCAAGGTCATGACACTGTACAGGCCTGGTGTTCGGCTCGCACACATTCCACCGCCGCTGCAGGAGCTGCACCTGGACCACTGCGAACCTCATGTCCTGGGTGCACTGCTGCACGCGCTTACCCATGCAGCACAGCCAGACCTCCCATCCGATACGCTGGCGCCTGCAGGGCCGCTCTCTGCGCAAAATAGGTCAATGTCCCTGTCGAAGCGTGCAGGCGGCCGGTCATCACTGACGTCGCTCAACCTATTGGCCTGCAACTTCATCAAAAACCTGCCGGACAGCATCGGCAAACTCACCGCGCTGAAGGCGCTGATGCTGAACGGCTGCTCTGTACTGACCAGCCTGCCGGACAGCATCGGCAGCCTGACTGCGCTGACAACGTTGACGCTGCACTGCGCTTGCCTTACGGCCCTGCCGGACACCATCAGAAGTCTGACACGGCTGACAGCACTGTCGCTGCAGAATTGCTCACGGCTGACGCGCCTGCCAATTAGCATCGGCGAGCTCACAGCGCTGGCATCGCTGGACCTGAGCTACTGCGCGGCGCTTGTGAATCTGCCTGCGACCATTGGCGGCTTGTCGGCGCTGACGGCGCTCGATTTGACTGAGTGTTTCCGGCTTCAACGTCTGCCAGACAGCGTTGGCGATCTGGCGGCGCTGACGGCGCTTGATCTCAGCAACTGCAGGTCACTCGCGCACCTTCCAGAGCTCCTTGGCAGCCTCGCCGCACTGGCCACGCTCAACCTGAGCTGGTGTTACAGGCTCGAACGGCTGCCAGATAGCGTTGGCAATCTGGCGGCGCTGACAGCGCTCGACTTGAGTGACTGCAGCGCTCTGCGGAGCCTGCCAGCCAGCATCAGGGCCTTGACGCAGTTGCAGTCGCTCAGGCTGGGATCCCTGGACGCTAGAGCGCTGCTGCCCAGCTTTTGCTGCCAAGCAGCGCTGACGAACCTGTGCCTGGGCGGCACCACTGCTGAGCGCTTCCCTGCGCAATGCATCTGTGAGCTGACGGCGCTGCGGTCGCTGCATCTGGATGACTCGCAGCTCACAACACTGCCAGAGGGCGTCTGCACACTACCGGCGTTAACGCACCTCAGCCTGTACTGCTGCGCTCAGGTCACATGCCTGCCGGATGCGATGGGCGAGCTACACGCGCTGACAGTGCTCGACCTGCGCAACTGCGGAGTGCTGACGCGGCTGCCCGACAGCATTGGGGGCCTGCACGTGCTCACACAGCTGTTGCTGCGTGAATGCGAGTCACTCGTGGCCCTGCCAGAGTCAATCGGCGGCCTGGCGGCGCTGACGGACCTGGACCTGCATGGCTGCGGAGCGCTGACGCGGCTTCCAGACAGCATTGCTCAGCTCCCGGCGCTTCAGCGCAACTCGGCAGCTGTTCGGCGCTGCATAGCATCCCGGACGCGCTCGTGCGTGTGACGCAGGAAGGCAGCATTTACGCCGTCGTCGCAGCGCCCTGAGTGAGTGCTTCCAAGTGCGCCTCACGGGCATGCGGAGGCGCCGGAGGCGTGGCGCGCTTGCTTTGGCGATGACGGTGCGACAGGTTGCGCCACGCGACGGCTCGAGCGCGCCGTACGGCAGCCGCGGTTGGCATACGGCGGTGGCGTGATGGCGGTCACACCGCATGCGACGGCGGCGGCGGCGGCGGTGCAATGGCGGGCACGAGCGGGGTATTCAAGGAGCGCCTGCGGCAGCTGCGCATGGCGTACGACACCAATAGGGGGTGAGTATTGTGCGTCTGGCGCATTCTGCGGTATGTACAGTGATGCAAGACATGTGCGTGATGGTTTTGGCATGCACAGTGTAATGTCGGCGGCGTGATGGCCGCTGGATTACGGATGGCGGCAATAGCGCCGTGATGGCGCCGGAGTGTGGTGTATTGGAGCTACAGTTGGGGCGGAGGAGCACTTTGTGTGTCTGGCGCAGCTGCGGTGTGTCACAAAATACAGAAATGCAGGACATGTGATACGCTTGGTAGTTTGGGCATTTGCTTAGCTGCTGCTGCCTGCTGGCCGCAGTTTTTTGCACAGGCGCTGCTGCATGTTCATGCTGCGCGATGGCACCTTACACAGGGTGTGTGTGCAAATGCACGTAGAGTGAGTGCGTGTGAGTGTGCTGGTGCTGGTGGCTGTTCATGCGTGCCGTAGAGTGCGATTGTGTGTGTTCCATAAAACATGTCATATCACGCAGTCCTGCGTGTGGACGTGTGTATGGGATTGATGGTAGCTTGTGAGCATACGTGTGTAGAATTGCAGGAATAGTCTAATGGCGATGACTTGTTCTAGGCGAATACAAGTACTCATACTTCATACAGTCAATGATGGTTGGCAGCTACAGTAACTGCAGACATGTGCAACTGGTGGATCAACGCATGCCCGCGAGCCCAAGCATTGCTACTACCTACAAATTGCGGGTCAACGTTAGGGGTAGGGTTAGGTACTAGAGTCAGGGTAGGGGTACGTACGCGCAGGGGGTGAGCGGGGGCACGCGCGCGCGCTTCACCCCTAGCCCTAACACTCTGTATGTTTGCATGTTTGTAACGGTTTATGCCTGCAGGAGCGGCAGCGGAGTGTGCAGGCCATCTGCCAGCACGTGCTCAAGGGCCGTCTCGCGAAGCTGTGCAAGGCAAGTGTGCGCTACAGCGGTGGCGCGAGTGATGTGCTTTTAGACGCGACGGCAGGCATGACGTAGCGCGCAAATTGCAGCTGGCCACGGTGATGTGTGTTGCAGCGTGCCGGCAGTGCATAACCGATTTGGGGTTGGGTGTGTGCGCGGGGGGGAGGGGGGCGTAGGACAGTTCTGAACGCCATTTCAGGTTCCGCCAGCGGGTCATGTTTGCGAAGTGTACGGATGCACACACAAAGACACCAGCGCTCAGCTTCCGCATACCTACCCGCCACCCCCCAGCCTTGGGTACACAGTGGAGAGGGCATCACGAGGCGCCCTGTAGTTGTTCGATGAGAGAGCCGGCGCGTTGTGGATGCCGCGAGGGAGCACTGCTGCTCACATGCCGCACTGCAATTGTTGTGGGGACATGGCTCAGGCGGGCGCCGTTTACTAACCCTAGCCCTGACCAGAAAGGGGTCTCGGCGGCATGCAGCTGAGGACGTATGTGCACGCTGAACCTGGGTGTCCCCAGGACTGCGTGTACACCTGTTGAACCGCTACCGTCGGTCCGCACGCTCGGTCCGCCCAAGCTTCGACTTGAGACTCTCTTGAGACTCTCCTTCAATTTCACCATGCTGACGCACTGCTTGCTGCTGCTACTGCTGCTGCTGCTGCTGCTGCTGCTGCTGCTGCTGCTGCTGCTGCTGCTGCTAATGCAGAAAGAGGTGGTGGACATCCCGCGCCAGTCTGAGAACTCTGTGCACACGTCGCGCGTCCAAGAGGTGAGCGCCCGTCGAGCGCTGCCTCTGCACCACCATGACTCGCGCTGTCACCTCTGCGCTGTCGCACCACCTGCTGCGGCTTGCTTGGGCCCTCTGCTGGGGAGCGTCGAGCCTTCAGGCTATATTTTGTGGGTTATGGCTACATGTAGGGTTCAGCCACCATAACCCGTGTAAGTATAAGCGTATGCCTGCAACAGCGCGCAGCTCGAGCTGCATCGTGATGCTCTAAGTAGTGTCTAACGCAGTGCTCAGCACGCGCTCACGGTGGCAGCGCCGCGCTGTGTGCCGCCAAAGTTGCTGTCGGCGCCTCTGGCGGTGTGTAACGTGCAGCATAATTTTTCTGCATTTGCCGTCAGTGCAGTCGGTTCCACGCTGTAACTTAGTTGAATTGCTGCGTGCCGCAGCGCCTTCCTGGCGTCTCGGTACAGGGTTCGGTAACTAGTGGGTTTCAATCCGAACCTCACAAGTTGTCCACGGCGGCACCTCCGAAACCTTTATTGTTTCGCAAGTTTTGCTGGTGCTCTGCAGTGGGTGCCAGTGTCCAGCCGCCGGGCACTTCCTGCACAGCAGTCATCATTGACGCAACTCGCGTCCCTGGTCACTTCGAGCGCACCTGTTGCGACGCGCAGCACCGCTCAGCAACATCGCCCGTTTCTGCCCATGACTCTTACAAGTGCACTTGCTTGGCAATTGCCCATCACAGAACGGCGCGGTGAAGACGCTCGAGGGGCTGTTGTGCTAGGCACAGTCCCAGGAACCTCCCTTGATCGTGGCAGCCGCGCCGTACAATCACCACTGCTGAGCAACCTGCCCGGCCCAACCCTAACCCCACTTGTGCCCTCCGCTTGATTGCGCGTCGCAGAGTCGTGCGACCAAGACGCGCGAGGGGCTGGAGGCACGCGCAACGCAGCGGCGCTTGCTGCGAGAACAGGTGTGTCACCGCCATGTCTGCTGCGCGGAGCACTGCGCACTGCAGCCGATATGTGCCGACTCGCAAATTGAGTGTTTGTGCACCATCTCGCTGGCGACGCAGCATGTAACAGCCAAACGGTGCTGACTTGCAATGATGGTGAACGATGTCGCTCGCGTCGCAGCAGCATTGCATCGCGCATGGCACAAGCGCGTGCGTCGCCGCCCCTCTGCAGTAAGCGCGTGCGTCGCCGCCCCTCCACAGTGCGCGGCGCGCGCTGCGGTTCGATTGAGTGCGACGGCCGAAAGCTGCCGGCGTGCGATGACGCGAAGGAATGCTCGCGTCACCTACAGAGCTCCCGTGAGCCACGATTGTGCTGCTCGTGGAATTCAGTGTTGAATGGGGTGTACATGCATTGTATGTGTTTGAAGTACAGCTCACGGTTGGAGTCACGGTGCTGAATCCACACTGAAGTGCGCTGAATTGACATTTTTGTGCGTGTCCTCTTTGCACAGGAGGAGCTCTCCGGCGTGTACCACAAGGTCTTCAAGACGCTGCAAAGGCACCGGCTGGAGGACGACAGGGAAAGACGCGGCACGGCTCAAGGCGCTGCACGACGTCACCAGCGCTCAGGCAGAGGATCTGGAGCACTTGTGAGTAACTGATTGCATGAGACGACTCGAAGCAGCGCTGACTTGTTTACTGCCACCCCGATTAAGTGTGATTAAAATGCGAACACAGCAGACAAGTAGCAGTGAGGCATCTGTGCATGTAATGGATAGGGCAAGGCGCTGCACAACGTCACCAGCGCCCAGGCAGAGGACTTGGACACTGGTACATAACACTTCAATAAATAAGCAAAGGCTGTGATGCCTCCAGTATTTTATTACAAATTGGCACTTTGTATACATCATCGACCTCTCCTGCACTTGATACACATACATCACATGGGCTTGCAAAGTGCCGCAATGCGGGTGCACGCACGCACGAGAGTGTCTGCTGCATCTCGTGCTGCACAACTTCTTCACGGTTCAAAATTTTTGTACGGTCAGTTTTTGGCTAGGGTTAGGGCTAGGCATCTGAACCCTCGGGGAGGCAGCGCTCAACATCGCTGGCGCTCAGGCACAGGATCAGGAGCGCTCACATGTAGTAGTGTTCTTCAATTTGGTGTGCGCTTGGCTCGCTCTAGCGAACATTCAGAAGCTCGTACTCAGTGAGACACTTGACTGCGGTCGACTGTGGGCGGCATCAGACTTGAGTGTAGCAACAACGTTCATTGCGCTCCGTAGCGTGTGTCCGCCCGCCGCTCAAGTCAAGGACCACTCAGGGGCGGTTCTATGCTGTACGCTGTTGAAGTGCACGCTGTTGAAGTGCACGTGTTGGAAGCCAGCTTAGTAGGTCGTGCGGCCGGCCCCATTGCAACCTCATGCCCTCATACACATTGCTGCGCGATTTTCAAGCCTGCCAATGTGCTGCCACCGCTGCCGCCGCCGCTGCAGCTTCCTGGAGCGCATGGCCATGCCATGGCATGATGGTCAAGGATGTTGCGCATGAGGAGCGCGCCGCGCGCAGCGCCGTCATGCACAGCGAGTGCCTCGGCCTCAGGAGGCGCGCGGCGGCGGCGGCGCACGCGGAGCGACTCGCTCGCGCCGCGGCGGCGCTGGAGCGCGCCGATGCAGCCGCCGCGCAGCAGCAGCGCGCGGCGTGGCGGCGCGCCGTCACAGACTTGCTGACAGCAGAGGGCGCGGCGGCGCTGCGCGCAGACGACGGTGGCGTTGCGGTGGCGGGCGTGACGGGGGAGTTCGAGGGGCGCCTGCGACGCGGGGGCGCGCGCGCGACGCGCGGTCTTGCAGAGCGGCGGCGGCAGCGCGCCGCGCGGCAGCTGCGCACAACATACGGTGGCGGAGTCGGCACGGCGGCATGATGACTGTTGGGGGGCGCGTGCCACGGCGTGTATCGGCGGCGTGCGGCAGTGCTATGTGTGGTAGTCATTGCCGGTGCTGTGCTGACGCCTGAGTGAGTGTGTTGTTGGTGTCTCAGGGGGGTGCAGGGCGCAGCTGCGGTGTGTACATCAATAATATGCAGTCCGTGTGCATCTTGCTGTGAGTGTGCTCACATTCTCCTGCTCCCTATTGATTGGATATAACAGTTGTTCGCGCTACGACTGGTTGCATGGCGATGCTAGGCGTCGTGGCCTAGCAATTCAGGGTGTGTGTGAGTGTGTGCGCGCGCACTGGCGACACCAGCGGCGAGCAGCAGCAATAAGCGTTTGCCCAACCTGCCTGCTCTGATGTTTGACGGCGGCGTACACTTGCTGACTTGCTGAACGGCTAGACAATTCTGGCTTTCAGGAGCATACTCCAAAGTACTTGAACGACCTTTGAATTGTCGAGTTCATGGTCAGCTTGAGCTGTGGTGATGTCGGCGCCGTGAACAACTCTGTGAAAAGTGCAAATGATTGTGTGTGACCTGCACACACACTGACATGCACATTGAACTGCCCGGCAATAAGTGGCGTTGCTATGCGACCAGTCCCAGCGCAAGTAATCGTCATATTCAGTCACCAGGCAGCAGCAGGAATGCGAGCACACTCACACCACTACGCACATACCCCTGCATTACTGCACACGCCGAATGCTTCGCCATACACCCCCCCTGACGACCCCTAACCAAAGCTCCACACACACCGCACACTAAGACGTCAGCACGGCATCGGCAAAAACTACCCCACATGACACCGCCACATGCCGACGCACGTGGTCCCAGCCTCCCTCATGCTGCTGCGTCGCCGCCGTACGCCGTGCGCCGTGCGCAGCTGCTGCGTGACGCGCTGCCGCCGTTGCTCCGCGAAGCCGCGCGCTGCGCGCGCTCCCGCACGCCACAGGCGCCCCTCACACTCCCCATCACGCCCGCCGCCGTGGCGCCGCCGTCATCCGCACGCAGCGCCGCCGCGCCCTCTGCTGTCAGCAAGTCTGTAACGGCGCGCCGCCGCGCCGCGCGCTGCTGCACAGCGGCAGCCTCGGAGCGCTCCAGCGCTGCCGCGGTACGCGCGAACCACTCCTCATGCGCTGCCGCCAGCGCGCGCAGGAGGCGCGCGAGGCCGCGGCGCTCGCTGCGCATGGCGCCGCTGCGCGCGGCGCGCTCCTCGTACGTGACCTCCTTGACCATGGCCATGTGCTCCAGGAAGCTGCGGTGGCCGCCATAGCAGCGGCGGCGGCGCGTCGGCGCATTTGAGAGTAGTGCAGTGGTGTGTTGAGGGCGCGAAATTGCATTGACGCTGGGCGGATGACGTACTTCAAGTTGCAAGATCGCTTCCTGTCCGCGAGCCTCTACAGCGCACAGCATGGAAGCGCCCGCGAGTTGACCTCGGGGTGAGCGTCTGGTGCATGTGCAATCGAGTACGCAGACGTATAGACTATGAGCTTATACAACTTGAACTTGAACTTTCGCAGCGCCAAGCGCGTGACAAATCAAACGTCTAGACTATATGTGCGTGCTCCAGGTCCTGTGCCTGAGTGTTGTTGAAGTTGAGCGCTGCCCCCGATGCCCCGTCCAGGGCTGAGCTACCTAGCTCTAATCCCAATGTGACCCACTGCAACAATGTAACAGTAGCAGTAACTGTGAGCCATGATAAAATACCCAGCGCTGGTGTTGATTCTCATTCAAAGACTCACAGGTGCTCCAGATTCTCTGCCTGAGAGCTGGTGACGTCGTGCAGCGCCTTGAGCCGTGCCGCGTCCTCCCTGTCGTCCTCAAGCCGGCGCCTGTAGAGCGTCTTGAGGACCTTATGGTACACGCCGGAGAGCTCGTCCTGCGCATAGGGGACACAGCACAAAAAGTGTGAGCTCAGCGCACTTCAGTGTGTGTATGCAGCGCACACACCATTGGCAAGTGTGCTGTACTTAAGCTGCAACGCATACAAAGCAAAGCCGATGTGGGCATTGGGTTATGCGGGGAGCGTGGAGACTCTGAAGAGGGGTAGGGCTAGGGGTGAAGCGCTGTGTGTGTCCCCCCCCCCCTCCCCCCCCCCCGCGAACCTAACCCCACCCTGACCCTAGTACCCAACCCTAACTTTAACCCTGACCTGCAATCGGTATTTACGCAGCGAAGTTGCATAAAATCTTCAACCTTTGAATTAGTATATCACCATGGACTGTTCCGGCAATTTTACACACGCAGGCAGATGCGCTACCATCATTCTCTCACATACGCCCGCACACACTGGACTGCATGAGGCAAATCATGTGTTTTGAAACACATACACACACACACACACACGACACATACAAACACACTTTCTCCATGTACACGTATCGAAGCGTCACCAGCGCCAGCACACATACACGCACGCGCACACACCTAACGCTAACACATGTGCACACTCTGTATCGCAAGACGCCATTACGGAACATCAGCTTGCAACAACAGCCTGTGCAAACGACTACGGCCAGACCAGCAGGCAGCAGCAGCTATGCAAATGCCAAATCTACCAAAACTACCATGCACATGTCCTGCATCACTGTACACACCGTAGACTGCGCCAGAAGCACAAAGCCCACCTTGTTGTTGCCCTACGCCACGCGCAGCTGCCGCAGGCGCTCCTTGCATTCCCCGCTCGCACCCGCCATTGCATCGCCGCTGCCGCCGCTGTCGCACGCGGCCTGACCGCCATCACACCACCGCCACGCCGCCGCCATACAGCAACAGGGGCTGCCGTGCCGCGCGCTCTTACTGCCGCTCGGCAAGGCCTGTTGCACCGCCGTCGCCAAAGCAAGCGCGGCATGCGTCAGCCGCCTCAGCATGCCCGCTCAGGCGCGCTTGTAAGCACGCAGGGTGCAGAGACGACAGCGTAAATGCTGCCTTCCTGCGTCACACGCACTAGCGCGTCTGGGATGCTATGCAGCGACGAGCAGCTGCCGAGGTTGATGCGCTGAAGCGCCGTCAGTTGAGCAATGCTGTCTGGAAGCCGCGCCAGCGCTCCGCAGCCATGCAGGTCCAGGTCTGTCAGCGCGCGCAAGTTGCTAAAAGACTCCGGCAGAGCTTTGAGCACTGAACAACACCACAGCGACAGCGTCGTCAGCGCGTGCACATTGCCGATGGCGTCAGGCAGGCCCGTCAGCGCGTGGCAGTAGCGAAGGTCAAGTGCCGTCAGCGCAGTGAGTTCACCGATCGCTTCTGACAAGCACGTCAGCCGAGAGCAGCCGCAGAGGTTGAGCGCTGTCAACGACGCCAGTGTGAAGACGCCCTCCGGCAGCAGCGTGAGACGCGAAAAGCTCAGGTCCAGTGTCCGCAACGCCGTCAGCTCGCCGATGCACTCCACCAGGAGGCGCGCAGCATTTCCATGACTCATGTCCAGAGACGTCAGCGTCGCGAGACAGCGGAAGCGGGGCAGCAGCGCTCTAGCATCCAGGGACCTCAAGCTGAGAGCCTTCAAGTGCTGCAAGGCCCAAATGCTGGCTGGCAGGCGTTGCAGAGATCTGCACCCCCCCAGGTCCAGCGCCGTGAGAGCAGTCAGCTGAGCAATGGCGTCCGGCAGTACATGAAGGCTGCTGCAATCACGCAGCACGAGCGTCGCCAGCGCCGCTAGATTGCCAATGCTGGTTGGCAGCACTTCCAGGCTGTCGCAACTGCACAGCTCGAGCGTCGCCAGCGCCGCAAGATCGCCAATGCTGTCCGGCAGACGCTGAAGGCTGTCGCAATAGCACAGCTCGAGCGTCGTCAGCGCCGCAAGATCGCCAATGCTGTCAGGCACGCCAACAAGTGCCGCGCAGTAGCTCAGGTCCAACGTCGCCAGCGCTGTGAGCTCGCCAATGCTGTTGGGCAGGCGCGTCAGCCGCAAGCAACCATGCAGCGACAGCATTATCAGCTGAGTGAGGTTGCCGATGCTGTCGGGCAGGCCCGCGAGCTGCGTGCACCTGTCCAGCGTCAGATACGTCAGCGCAGTGAGTCCGCTGATGCTGTCCGGCAGGCTGGTGATGTTGTTGCATGCCGTGAGGCTGAGCGATGTCAACGATGATGATCCATGGAAGCGCTCCCGGAGGCGGGGCGCCAGCATTGGCGCACCTGACTGAGGGACCGGTCGTGCGGCCTGAATCAGCGTGCACAGCAGTGCACACACGACATCGGGGCTGCACTTCTCCAGACACAGTTTTCGCAGTGACGGTGGGTTGTGCGCGAGCCCAGCACATACCCGGTGCAAGGTCGTGGCCTTGACGTCTCCATAGAAGTATTCCAAGCTTTCCGTGAAGCTCGCGCCGGGTGCTGATGAAGCCACAAGGGCGAGCAGCGGATCCGCATCGAAAGGTCCAGACAGCGACAGCCGGACGACGATCTTTCTGACGAAGGCCTCCGCTGCAGCCGGTGGCAAGTCCTTGTCGAGACGCAGGCGCACTATCGGTCTCACGGCGTGGTGCACAGAGCGGCACAGAATCCAGGCGGGCTTCGGCAGCAGCTGGGTCTGCGCCATCAACGAGAGTACTCGGATGAGTGTGTCCATGCCTGCGTCATGATGATAATCTGTGTTGTTGTGGCGTTTCTGCGATGCTGCCAACTCCTCTGCAGTGCCTGTGCTCTCGCAGCTCATTTTGCTTTGATGAAAAGTGGTATAGAATCTGGTGCGGCTGCTGCAATGTCTCACTTCAGGTAGCGTCGCCACTATTGTATGCTTTAGAGCGAGCAGCTTCCACACTCCTGCACGCTCTGCTATTCTCGGAATTTTAAGGGGGACGCGCCACTCTTGGCGGAACTTGCAATAGACCTGCTGTAGAGAATCCAGCAGTTGCAGGCGCAGACAGGGAGCAATTGGACGAGAGCTTCCGCTGAAATCCTCGTTAGCATCGCTGCCTCGAGGGCAGGGCGTCGACAGTCTGGTAGAATCAAGTGCATCAAACAGCGAGAGCAGTGGAGCTGCCACAGCTGCAAAGAGTCCTCAGCATTGCAGAAACGCCACAATCATGCAGATCATCGCGACGACGCAATTCTCGACACACTCACCCGAGTGTTCTCGCTGATGGCGCAGACTCGGCTGCTGCCCAAGCCTGGAGTCTGTGCCGCTCTGTGCACCACACAGTGAGACCGATAGTGCGCCTGCGTCTCGACAAGAAGCTGCCACTGGCTGCAGCCGCCGCCGAGGCCTTCATCAGGAGGACCGTCGTCCACTTGGCGCTGTCCGGGCCTTTCGATGCGGATCCGCTGCTCGCCCTTGCGGACGCATCAGCACCAGCCGGCGAGGGCACCACGGAAAGCTTGGATGCTTTCTTCAGAGACGTCAAGGTCATGACACTGTACGGGTCTGATGTTCAGCTCGCACACATTCCGTGGTCGCTGCAGGAGCTGCACCTGGACCACTGCGACCCTCATGTCCTGGGTGCTGCTGCACACTCTTTATAACACAGCACACCCGGGCCCCCTCTCCGGTGCGCCGACGCTGGCGGGCCCGCTCTCTCTGCACGGTGCGGCGCCCCGCCTCCCGGAGTGCTTCGGTGGATCATCAGCGTTGACGTCGCTCCGCCTCACGACGTGTGACAGCATCACCAGCCTGCCAGACAGCATTGGCGGCTTGACTGCGCTGACAACGTTGACGCTGGACATCTGCACGCAGCTCACGGGCCTGCCGGACAGTATCAGCGGCCTGACGCGGCTGACCGCGCTATCGCTGCATGATTGCTCGCGGCTGACGCGCCTGCCCAACAGCATCGGCGAGCTCACAGCGCTGGTGACGTTGGACCTGAGCTACTGCGCGGCACTCGTTGGCGTGCCTGACAGCATTGGCGATCTTGCGGCGCTGACGACGCTCGAGCTGTGCTATTGCGACAGCCTTGAAGCACTGCCAGACGCCATCGGCAATCTGGCGGCGCTGAGGACGCTGGAACTTGCGTATTGCAGATCTCTGCAGAGCGTGCCAGCCAGCATCGGCGCACTGACGCAGCTGAGTGCGCTCGGTCTGGCGTGCCTGGATGCTAGAGCGCTGCTGCCCAGCTTCCGCTGCCTCGCGGCGCTGACGGGCCTCTGCCTCTCCCGCACAGATGCTGAGCGCTTCCCAGCCGAGTGCATTGGCGAGATGACGGCGCTGCGGAAGCTGTACCTGGACGCTTCGCAGCTCACTGCGGTGCCGGAGGGCGTGTGCGCACTGGCGTCGCTGACGGACCTCAGCCTGCACAGCTGCCGCCACGTGCCTGCCGGACGCGATAGGCGAGCTGCGCGCGCTGACGCTGCTGGACCTGTGCGGCTGCTATGCGCTGACGCGGCTGCCCGACAGCATCGGCGGCCTCCGCGCGCTGACGCAGCTGAAGATGTTCGGATGCGAGTCCCTCACAGCCCTGCCGGAGTCGTACGGCGATCTGGCGGCGCTGACGGACCTGGACCTGCATGACTGCGGAGCGCTGACGCGGCTGCCGGACAGCATCACTCGGCTGGCGGCGCTTCAGCGCGTACGCATCGTCAACTGCATGGCGCTGCGGAACAACACCGCCGCGCTCGTTTGTAAGTCTTGGGGATCCGGCATCTTTGCTGTCGTCCCCTGAGCCTGAAGGGAAGGAGCGCGGGCTAGGAAGCATGCAGACTCTGAGGCTTGGGGGGGGGGGGGGGCGTAAGACGTGCCGAGTCTAGCGTGGAGTCAGTCGTCCGTGCCGCGGAGCAACGGCATCTGCCGCTGTCGTGTCCACAGGTTGCAGCACGCATGCGGAGGCTTTGGGGGGGGCATGAGATGGGTCGAGTCTGGCTCTGAGTCACTGGACTGAGGACGCCAGCCGCGCGAGGGACATTATAAGGACGCATTGCCTACTCAGTCGCTTGTGCCGACCTTCTTGGCAGTCATGTTGTGTACATGTTTGTTGCGTATGCCGCCAATGCATCACCATGGCAGAGTGCTGCACGGAAGCATAGACAACAACTAGACGGCCTTCAGGCCGTTGTGCCTTGATGCGTCGCTAATGCACAAGTGACTGTGTCATGTGCGCCGCAACAAGCGCGCGCCGCTCGCGCACTGTTGCCTGGCTGCCCTTGATATGGTGGTGCGTGTTGCTCTGCCTTGAATGCTGTCGCACATGATCAAAGGCTGTGCTTGCTTCAGATGCGTATGAACACTTTCACAGTCTGTCCAAGGCCCAAGGCTTTGTTAAACGTATGCTCGCCACGGGCTGACCAGTGCCTGACTCTTTGGAAGCGTGCCTGACTGGGCCCAGGGACTGTACGCAACTGACTGCACATGTGTAAGAGAAGTCACAGTGTACGGTTCCTGAGCTTGAATGATTCAGTCAAACTGCCGTTCAGCCGAGGAACGACATTGGCGTAACAGAGTGCACACAAAAGCCACTGGTAGGCGCAAGGAGTGGTTGTACACATTCACACACATCAAAAACATGTGGCACTTGTCATCACCCATAGCACTTATTTCACATCACATCATGATTCCTGCAAGCCATGCGGGGCCCAAGTACAGTCAATATCAACAGCTCATTCAAGCGACATGCAGCTCACAGTGAGTGAATGGCCATCACACGATGCAGCAAGCTTCATTCTCCGCAGTTGCACAAGACTACAAGTGCCAGCAGCTGCTTGTCACCACTCCCCAAGCACTGTGCCAAGAGGGATGCGCAAGTGCGAACGCGGTAAACAGCAGTCGCGACCAGGCGAGCTAAGCTCGCGGCATTAGAGTCAGGATGAGGGTTTAGGGTTTAGGCAGGGTTAAGTTAGCGTCACTCTGCACATTACAGCGCTCAGGTGTAACGCTGACCAATGCACTCGAAGCAGGCATGGCATTGTTGACATTGCACAACGCGTCAACTACGCCGAGGTGTGCCTCGTTCACAGTGGAGGGTGCTTTATTTACCGAGCGCCCCTGCTGCCAACGGCACCAGCGCCGGGGGCTGCAGGGGGTGCTGCCGCGCACGCAGGCAATGACAAAATCGCGCCGACCCTGCCGACCCCACCCACCGTTCGCGCTTTTTAGCATGCAGCTCTCACTAATCGGGGCAGAGGTGCGCTGCAGCTCGAAAAGTAGTCCCTCCCCTGGGCCACCCCTCCCCCGTAACCCCCCCTCCCTCTGTCATGCCATGCGATCCAACTTGTCGCCGGGCCGCGCCCCCCGCATGCTGCCCCCCATGCTGAGCCGCTTCCCCGCGACTCCCCTGCTGGGGTCTTCGAGGACCAGGGGTTCGAGATCGCTGGCGATGGTCACGTCGCCTGCTGGTGGCATGAATCTGCGGCCGGGAAAGAAGGGAAGCGGGGGGGGTCAGTCGTCAGTGAATGCGCAGTGGCGCGCGTGACTTTGCAGAGCTGGTTCGGCGCACAACGGTAGAACAAGGGCTCGGCACACATGCATGGGCTCAATGTGTGACTCGATTTGCCGATGTCGCGGCGTGTTGGGTCAGTGGCGCCACAGCGCAAGCCACATGCGCGTACAGCGGCGCTTACAGGCCCATTCACATGCACATGGACGCGTGCACCAGCACCACGCACCATCATCGTCAGCTCTGGTGGCTGGCTGACTGACAATCGCTGTCCAGGCAGCATCAACCAGTGAGGCATGCACACGCGTCTGGCGCGAGATAGTCGCCGCAGCCCCCTCGCAACACCCACAGTCATCACGTATCTGCACCACTTGGCGCGCGAACGTCGAGGGCCGTGACAGCAAGTCGACGCGGCGGCGCGTGCAGCTACCACCAGCAGCAGCAGCAATAGCGCTCGGCACCCGCAGCGGCAACAACTCCCGCACCCGCACACGCGCGCGCGCTCTCACCGTTTCCGCAGCGTGTCGATGTACTGGTTGTGCCACTTGGCGCGATCGTCGCGAGCCGCGATAATAAGTCAACGCAACGGCGCGCGCAGCAGCGGCAGCAGCGCTCGGCACCTCCAGCGGCAGTGACTCACGCACACGCAAAACGCATATGCGCGCGCTCTCTCTCTCACCGTTTCCGCAGCGTATCGAGCAGCGCCAGCGAGGACGCGAGGCACGCGATGAAGGCGAGGTCCCACGGCGACAGCGCCTCCGTCTGGAAGACGCGCTGCAGCGGCGGCAGGTAGATCACCGCCAGCTGCCCCAGTATGCTGCCCCCCACGGCGTACGCGAACGGCCGATTCGCGAGCAGCGGCATCTGCGGGGAGCGGGAAGTGCGCGCGGGGCGAGAGGGGGGATCCATGGTGAAGTTGAAGTTTAACATGCGGCTTGAGCTTTGACGGCGCGTACGCTGACCTGATCTGTGACTGCACCATTGTGATCGCCGCAGGATCGACACGCGTATTGTAAACTAGACCCCCGGCCCCGTGTGAGTTCTACGCGCTTCGGAGCGAGAATAGTGGGCTCACCTGCGGCTACACCATCCGAAGCCTAGCGCCCACAGACACGCTTCGGTTCCGCATAGGCCGGTCCACCGGTCAGCAGCAGAAGCATAAGGATAGGCTAGAGATGCAATTTCGTGGCGGCCTGCCCGACCGCACCTTCTGCGCCTTGCCCAAGACATGTTGAATTCATGTCACGAAGATGGTCCGTGCGACTCATTCTGCAGTACGTAGCACAGTGTAAGCTCTGAGCAATGCCTGCAGATACCAAGGGCTTCAGGGGATTCTGCAACGTGACAATAGGCATGCATGAACGCATTCCGGGGCGCGACCAAAATTTTCCTGTTTACCGCGGCAGCAGCGAGCGTGAAACCACTGAAGAACGGAGGCACAATGGGGTGATACTATCATCGCCTGACAGAAGCAGCTCTTCGCCTATGGCACTTGAGGGAGACTGCTGCTCGCATGTGGACGAGTTACACCTTAATCAGTGGACGAACACACCTGCCCTTCTCTTGTGAACGCAATATTACCACTCTGTAGCAGCTGCTCTTCGTATGCCACTGAACCATACTTTCAGGCACGCGAGAGCGCGTCCGGAGTGCGCACCTGCAGCACCGTCTTGCCCGTGCTGCGGCAGCAGTTCGCGTTGACCATGTCGAAGCGCGCGCCTCACCTTTACCCTGACCCTAATCTTAACTCTGACCCTAACGCTACCCTGAACCTGCTCTAAGGCGCGCACCTGCAGCACCGTCTTGTCCGCACTGCGGCAGCAGTACGCGTTGACCATGCCAACCGCGACGAACGCGGTGAAGGTCATGGTCGTGTCGCAACTCATCACGGCGCCGTCCACAGGCGCCTAACCCTAATTCTAACCCTCATCCTTACTCTGACCCTAACTCTAACCCTAACCCTGGCCCCAAACCCTAAAGCGCACCTGCAGCACCGTCTTGTCCGCGCTGCGGCAGCAGTACGAGTTGACCATGTCGAAGCGCACGCCTCACCTTAACCCTGACTCTGACCCAAACCCTAACCCTAACCCTGACCCCAATACTAACCCAACAAGGCGCACCTGCAGCACCGTCTTGTCCGCGCTGCGGCAGCAGTACGCGTTGACCATGTCGAACGCGACGAACGTCGTGAAGGTCATGGTCGTGTCGCGACTCGTCACGGCGCCGTCCACCAGCTCGCGGTGGAACACAAAGAGCGTTCCCAGAACGATCAGCGTGGCGCTGCTCAGCACGCGCAGCAGCAGCGCGCGGTTGATGATGGGGTCGTCGGGGCGCCGCGGCGGCCGGCTGATCACTGTGGACTGGGGGGGAGGGGGGGCAGGGGGGCACATACGGGGGAGGGGGGGGGGGAGGGGGGAAGCACGCAGGTGGTGGGGTAAGCAAAGGTCCTACTGGCCTGCACAACTGGACAGGTATGCAAGCGGTGCATCTGGCTGATCACTGTGGACAGGAGGGGCGGGGGGGAGGGGGGGGAGGGAGGGGGGGGTGGTAAGCACGTGGACGTCGTTGGCCTGAAATACCAGGGTAGGTAATGCAAGCAGTGCATCTGCCGCGTGCCGTGCGCGCGTGTGTTATGTTGGGGGAGGGGGGCAGGGGGGAGGGCGGGAGCAGGTGGGGCCCATTGGCATATACAGACAGGACATGTGCGCCAGCGGTGCATCTGCCACGTGCAAGCTTTTGTGTTGTTGGATGGGGTGGGGGGGGGGGGGACGTGTAAGCAATTGGCGTGCTGACCTGCACAAACTGGACCCAGCAGTGCATGTGCCGCGTGCGCGCACGCGTTGCATCTCTCGTTGTGCCGCCGTGTCACCGCGCCGTGCTTTTGGTCTGGCTCACCGAGAAGCGACCACGATGCAGGGCCAATGTCTACCCGCTGCTAACCCTACCCCAACCGTAATTGTAACCCTAGAACTTGACCCGAAAGATGCTGCGACGGCAGGCCACGCCCGAGATGTTGATGATGACATCGATTCACAGGTCTCAAAATCCAGGTCCAGGGCGTCGAACAGTGCGCAGGGGGCCAGCAATGACGCGCACACATCGTCCCTGTGATGCTTGGCCTGAAACCGTGACACCCACCCTACATTGCCCCCATCACCTCCCTGCAATCTCTGTACTGTAAACATGTTCTGTGCACTTCATTATGCAACTCCCTTTCGTGCAATTCATTGACACCCCCCCCCCCCCCCCCCGTCCATACTGCCCCAACCTCCGCTCTGCCACTGTGCTGCCTCATGCACTGGTACTGTACTGTGATCTGTACCCCACCCTCCACCTCCACTGTCCCCCGCTTCTGCGTACTGCCTCCACGTGCCTCCACGCCCCCATGCCCGTGTACTGCACATGTACTGCTGCTGTACTCACGTGTACTGTACACTGTACCACGCCCCGTCTGCATGCCTGCACCGGCTCGACCCTACCTGCACTGCACCCCATCCCCGCTCTGACCCCTGTATTGCCTCGTGCACTGTACCGTACTGTTGTCCTAGTGTTGGGGCTACGGCTAGACTTAGGTTAGATTGGGGTTACTAAGGTTAGGGTTAGGGTTAGTGATCTGTACCCCCCCCCCCCCCCCGCCCCTTACCTGCACTGGCTCCACCCCCAGTGACTGCGCGGGCGGCCCATCCATGATGATGTTGATCCACAGTATCTGCATCGCGTTGAGCGGCGAGGGCAGTCCGGAGAACGTGGACAGCGCCACCAGGCCCAGGGCGGCGACGCTCGTCGACAGCTGAAACGCGAGGAAGTTCTTGATGTTGTAGAAGATGCCCTTGCCCTCCTCCACTGCCGCGACGATGGTCGCAAAGTCGTCGTCCATGAGGATCATGTCGGCAGCCTGTGACAATTACGGCGGCGGCGACAGTTACGTTACAGCCGTGCTTACAAATGCGACGCTGGCCGCAAAGTCGTCGCCTATGAGGACCATGCCTGCGGCCTGCCAAGGTGGCAGTTGTGGCAGTTACATTACAGATGCGCCTGCCATCGTCCACCGCCGCGACGTTGGTCGCAAAGTCGTCGTTCATGAGGATCATGTCGGCGGCATGTGTCATGTCAGTTACAGCAGTTACGACAGTTATGGCAGATTCCTTGCAAATGTACTGAAGATGCGACGGTGGTCGAAAGTTGTCGTCAATGGGGATCATGTCCGCAGCCGGGCAAGGTGGCAGTTGCCGCAGTTACGGCGATTACGCTACATCGACAGCAGGTGTGGTGGAAGGCGTGATGCCAGCGCAGAACATGTTGCGCAGTCGGCCGCAGCAGCTGCTGCTGCTGCTGCGTGTGCTCAAATCATCGGGCAACGGTGGCAGCAGCAGTGATGATGGCAGTGCACCCCGCGTTGGTCGGCACGTGCGGCAATTGGTGGTATGCGATGAAGCGCGGCCACTGTGCTCATTGGCAGCACTGAGGCAGCAGAAACAGCGCTGTATGCACAAATCGCAAGGGCTGCGGGCATGCGCGGCTCCGGTGTAGAACTATTTGAATTTCGCGCCACGGTCACGTCCGATGGGGGACAGATGCAAAACGGCACGTGATCATTGCCGAATAATGGTTTGCACGCGGCCCTGCTGCCGCAGGCAAATCACGAGTTGCCAGAGCCTGCTATGCGCGCCCTCCACGGTGACCATGACATGGACCACGCGCTGGAAGACGCTTCGTATTGCGGTGACCACGCCTGCAGTGACGATGACATCGAAGACACATCGAACAACGCTTTGCATCGCGGTGATCGCGTCTGCAGTGACTGCAGTGACGGGCGACGGTCTGCAGTGACGGGCGACGGTCCTGTGGATACTAACCTCCGCTTCTCAAGTGCAGCAGCGCTCACCTCTTTGGCGACGTCGGTGCCGCTGCGGCCCATCGCGACGCCAATGTCCGCCGCCTGCGCGCGCCCGCAGCAGCCGATGCAACAGACGGCGGCAGGGTAGGCATGAGCGATGGAAGGGTGTAAATGGCATGCGAGACCACGTCCATGCAGGAGCACCGCTCAAAACTCAGTGCGCTGCGAAAGGGGCGCAGCGCAGCGCAGCCGCTGCCGCTGCTGCGGCAGCCGCGGCGGTGGCGGCGTGGGCATCAACGAAAACAATCGCCAACACTTCAAGTAGTGTGGCGTAGGCGCAAGGTCATCAAGCTGTTGGTTCTGATCGCCGGAGTCACTGCAGCGCACTGCGCTCAAATCGCTGAGCCAGGCATGTGAGTCGTTCGGCCAGATGCATGCATGACAGAACGAGAGTGAGCCCACGCTGGGTGTGTGCCGGGCGTCCGCGCAGTGTTAGGGCAGCGCTCGACGCACTGCCTCCAGCGCGGGGCACAGCTGCTGCAGAGGGTCACCTGATATACGGGGCGGAAGCGCAGGCCGGACACAGGCGGCAGCGTAACCCTAACCTTGACCCTAACTTCTGTGAAATCCAAGACAGTGGAACGGCCGAGTGACATTGCACCCTGCGCAGCGCGATGCCACGTGGCATCAGACATGGTGGCAGTGCTCAGTATCACTGCTCAACTCTAACCCTAACTTCATATGTGCACCAAACAGCCAGCGGCGGCGCTGTTCGCCGCGCGAGTTGCGCGCACGTGCGGGCGCCAAGGCGCTTGCGCGCGCACGGCCCGCCACCACGCCGCGGCGCGCAACGGCAGCAGCGCAGCAGCGGCGGGTGCGCGGACGTCCTCTCAAGCGGCTGCGCATGCATCGGTACAGCAACGACGGCCAGTGATGACGGGGGCGCGGCTGGCTACGCACCTTGAGCGCAGGCGCGTCGTTGACGCCGTCGCCCGTCATGGCCACTACCTCGCCAATGCTCTGCGCAACAGGAAGGGGGGGAGGCGGGGGAGGGGGGGGGGGGGCGCCTTGAGATGATGCTCTCAGCGAGCGATCGGACGCGGCGATTGGGGGCATCGCGCGCTGGTATGAGCGATTGCATGAGGAAAGGGGGGGGGGGGGGGGGGGGGGGGGGGGGGGGGCGCTGAGACGGTGCTCTAAGATGGTGCTCTGAGGGGCAAAAACAGGCCGGGTCGGGCGAAGGGATAGGGTTAGGGCTAGGTTAAGGGTTAGGGTTAGGGCGTCATGCGCTGGACTGAGCGACTGCATGCTTGCACTGGCATGGCTGGCTCAGCACAAGTTGAAGTTGCCGCCTGACCGGGCACTATTCCAAGTTCATGCAGGTTTCTGTGCGCGCATGCAGTTTCTCGCTTATCGCTAGTACTGCTGCAATGCACGCGCTAGCCGCGCGAGTCCTCTGTGTCCGCTTCAAGTGATTTGGCCGTCCGTCTGAGAAATGGTGGCTACCCTGCGCGTCGACGTGTGCGCTCCATGGGAGCCCCCCTGCAAGGGTCCCCCGGCGCCACTGGCTAGCTTCCCCAAGAGTTGCACAACTTCAAGGTCCCAACACTGGCGAGCAGGCAAAAGATCCGCAACAGGTGACTTGCCTGCAGGGCCCGCACGATGCCCAGCTTGTGGCGCGGCGAGGTGCGGTAGAAGACGGCGACGTCGTGTATGATGGACTGCGGCAGCGGCAGCAGCGAGCAACGCACGGCACACGCACTTCAAGGTCAGTCTCCTCTAATATATCAACAGGTAAAAAAAGACAGCAACGTCGTAGATGATCGTCGTATATGATGAACTGCGGCAGCGGCAGCAGCGAGCAGCAACACACGCACTTTAAGTTCAGTCGTACATCATGAGGTATGAGATGGGTAGAAGACGGCGACGTCGTGGATGATGGACTGCGGCAGCGGCAGCAGCGAGCAACACACGCACGTTAAAACCAAATGAATACGCATACACTTCACGTTCAGTAATACTCCAAATTAGATGGATTGAAGACGGCGACGTCGTGGATGGTGGACTGCGGCAGCGGCAGCAGCGAGCAGCAACACACGCGCTTCAAGTTCAGTTGTACTTCATGAGGTATGAGATGATTAAGACGCGAGCAGCAACACATGCACTTCAAGTTCATCGATAGTTCAACGTAGATAGCTGGGAAGACGGCGACGTCATGGATTATGGACTGCGGCAGCGGCAGCAGCGAGCAACGCACGCACTTAAAGTTCATCCATAGTTCAACGTAGATAGCTGGGAAGGCGGCGACGTCGTGGGTAATGGACTGCGGCAGCGGCAGCAGCAGCAGCGAGCAACGCACGCACTTCAGGTTCGGTCACACTTCACAGTAGATAGGTAGACGACGACGACGTCGTAGGTGATGGACTGCAGCGGCAGCAGCAGCCGCGCTCCACGTGTTCGGTCATACCTCCACATTGACATAGGCGGCGATATTGCCATCAGCCCCGGGAGCCAGCCACAAGCGTGCCAGCCTCGACATCGCTGTGCAGTGCCCAAACACCCATGTGTGCCGACAAATTTGCCACTACATTCATCAGCACGAATCCATGTGGCGTCAGGCTTACTTGAGATTTGGTCATGATTCAAGGTCGTTGGCGTGCGCGCCGTACGACACTGCATGACGGCGGCGTGCAGCACATTCGCGCTTTCTTGCATATATGAGTGTGGCAGTGCTCTGTCATCATCAGGCGCTGCGACGCGGTGTCAATCATCGAGTTGAGCACATTGAGTATCAGCACAGAGCGGTCACACGCAGCCTGACCACCAGTCCCAGAGCCGACAGCACTGCGTGAATGAGTCCAACTACTCGAATATTACGCCATCCTCACACAACACAGATTGCAACCCGCTGCATACCTCAAGTTCAACAGCACTCATTCTTTCCATCTCGGGTCCGCTGAGCGTCCGGTGCAGCGACGGGTCAAAGAAGCCCACGGCGGACGCTATCGCCACCGCCGTTTCTTCAGCATCCCCTGCATGACAGTTATAGAGGCGCAACGTTTACAGAGAGCCATGAGCTTGTGGTGCAGTGACAACTACAAGAACCCCGTGCCACAGAAGAGGCTATCGCCACCGCTGTTTCGTCAGCATAGCCAGCATGTCAGTTACAGGTTGCATGGCAGTTACAGGCCGCATGGCGCTTACAGGCTGCTGCCGCACTGAGCACGACCGGGAGAGAACGTGCAGGACAGTACAGCTGCGATTGCAGCAACCCTAAGTTTTTAAGAAGCTAACCGGTGCGGCACTATGAACAGACACCACGGTGTGCTCCACCAATCCAGCAATGTCATTGTCGACGTGAAAAGTACAGTATATCACGAGATCCGGGCATGGTGGCATGCTAACCCTGACCCCATCCTCAAACCTAGTCTAACCCGAAGCACCTGCGATATGTTGGCAGCACATACATTACCGCTGCAACCTCAACATCACATTTCCATTTTCATGGTCAACTGGTTCATTCGCTATGGTGTGCTTGTATTGTGGCATTCGGCATTTCCTCAATGCCAGCCTGCGCATCAGCGTGCTGCGTGCTGCTTACCACTTCAACAGCGGAAGTTATGCACATATGCACAGATGCGTTGGGTTGAGGTTGAGGTTACCTAACCCCAATCGTTACCCAAAGTTAGCTGCATGTCCTCTATCGCAACTCCCACAGTGACCGTATGCGGCCGATTCTATGCATTTAGGGTTGGAACCCTGACTCTAACCCTAACCCTAACTACATATTTGATCATCATCTTGTAGGCCGTTTGATGCATGGCCAGAGAACAATGAGTTGCCTTAAACTGATTCACCTTCTGCAACTGATCCTTCGATTCGCGCAAGCACAGACAGCTGCTGAGCAGTTGATCTATGGCTACACTGAAACCGCACACCCCCAATCATTCACGCGCGTGTTCGACGGCTGCATCTTTGCATGGCAGGGCTTGCAATAGACCTTGCCACCTTCAGCGCCCTCGTAAACCAGTACTGCAATTTGCAAATATGCACAACGTGTTCTGCTTCTGGTTTGCGTTGCTCACCCGTGGCTAGTTGCACAGTCGCGAACGGCACAGCTACGACTGCTCTGCAGCGAAGCGCAATACATGCCGCCATCCTTCGTGCCCTTGACAAAACTATCGCGACCTCAATTACAGCAAACTCGTGTTCGGGTACTCGCCCGTGATCATGACAGAGTTGGCATCTGTCAGTTGCGTGCGGCACAGCTGCATCTTCTCAACGGCAGCATGCACTGAATGCTGGGGCTTGTATGTAGTGTACAATTGTACACTAATTGGCCATAAATGCAGCAGACTCTCATCTCAGACTCTGACGATTCGGGCATGTCAAGCTCACCCGTGATCATGCACAGTCGCGTGCGGCACAGCTGCATTTCCTCGACGGCGGCGCGCGCCCCGCGCCGCGGCGGGTCCATGATGCCCACAAGGCCGCCAAAAACGAGCCCCTCGGTGCCGACAACCCCAAACGCTGCCAGGCAGAGCAGCGCAGGGAATCAAAAAAGTGCCATGACTGTGACAGTAATTCGAGGGTCTGAGACTGTGTTTGGGCCACAAAATGTGTGACTGTGACAGTAAAAAGACTGCTAATATTCCTGATGCTCACGAGGCCGCCAAAGATGAGCCCCTCGGTGCCGACGACACCGAGCGCTGCGAGGAGAAAAGGCACAGCACAGACAAAAAGAAATCTTCTGAAACAAGAACTTCACCGACTGTGACTGTGCAATAAACTATCGAGTTTGGAGTGCGTGGAACGCCGTGCAGTGTATGCAAGGTCACCACAGCGCATGTCATTAGATTGTGGCAGTATAGGACACTAGGGAGCCATGATGCCCACAAGGCCACCGAAAACGAGGCCCTCGGTGCCAACGACGCCAAACGCTGCGAGTCACAGCAGCGCAGGGAATAAAATCAGTGCGCTTTGACTGTGAAATGGAATTCTGAGTCTGGGATTTGTGGGCCACTGTGGCAAGCGTATGCGACGGTGGCTGAAAAGTGACCTTTGTTCCGTGTGTGTGTGTGAGCCACGGTATGTGAGAAGATCACGATGCACTTGAACTGGCACGATGAAGAAACCGCCGCTGACTCACTGTTGCGCGGCAGCGCGGCAAGAAACACCCACTGTAACCCCCAGAATGTGAATGGCGATCGTAGCCGCTGTGCATGGGAAGGGCCTCAGTTCACATAACGTTGGGATCGCATACAAAGGCTCACTACCCTCTGCACAAACGCGCCTCTAACACAATCTCCAATCCTGCACCCAACCTTGACCCTGACCTTCCCCTTGTCCCAGCCCCACCCCAAACCCAACCCTTGTCCCAAAACGCAAGTCCCAGCCCTGACCCTGACCCTAACCCTAGACCTTTTCCTCTGACCCAAACCCTACGTTCAAACCCCACCGCCACAAGCGCACGTGCGTGTGTAGCGATCACGCATGAAGCCTCATTGCCCTGTGCCTGTGCCGAACCCCTTCCCTCCCCACACACCCCTCGGTCCCCCCCCTATCCCCTTTTCCCTAGCCTCAAACTCAGCCCGAGCCCTCCCCTCTTCCCACACCCTGACCCCCTCTCGCGCGCCGCCGCTCACCGGCCGCGAGACGCGCCTCACCGTACCCCTCTTCCTAAACCCTAACGTCAATCTCAGCACGATCCCCCCCCCCGTTCCCGAACCCTAGGCCCGAGCCCTTCACCCTCATCAGCGCTTGCGCTTGACCCTAACTCTCACCCTAACCCTTTTCCTCTAACCCAGACCGTACCCAAACCCTAGCCTCTGACCCACACCCCACCCCCAACACCCAGCCCCCTCTCACGCTCACCAACCGCTATTATCTCTTTCCCCAAACCCTAGCCTCAACCTCAGCCCCTCACGCTCCCCCCCTTTTCCACACCCAACCCCCAAACCCTACCCCCAAATCCTACCAGTAGCCCCCGCGCGCGCCGCCGCCGTTCACCGACCACAACGACTCGCCTACCGCGCTGCCCCAGCGCGCCAGCGGCGTGCGTGATGCGCTCGCGCTCTGCACCCGTCAGCGGCACGCTGCCCCTTTCCCACACCCTACATATCCACAAACCCTAGCCCCCTCTCGCGCGCCGCCGCTCACAGCCTGCAGTGACCCGCGCCGACAATTTGCCCCCTGCCCTACCCCCTTTCCCGAACCCTAGCCTGAACCTCAGCAGCACTAGTCTACCCCTCCCCTCTTTCCCACGCCCTAGCCCCCCTCTCGTGCACCGCCGCCACTCACCAACCGCGATGACGCGCCTCCCGCGCCGCCCCAGCGCGCCGGCGGCGTGCGCGATGCGCTCGCGCTCCGCGTCCGTCAGCGGCACGGGCTCCGCGGCGCGGTCGAGCGCGCGCGCGCAGCGCGGCAGGATCGCCTCCAGGGTGCCCTTGGCGATGACACGCGCCGCGCAGCCGCCGCCGCCGCTGCCGCTGTCGCTGACTGGCACGCAGCGCACCTGCACGAAGGTGTAGGCATGTACGTGAGTACCACAGGTAGGTATATACATGTATATATATATGGGTGATTAGAGATGGGTGTAGATGGCGGCAGGATCGCCTCCAGCGTGCCCTTGGCAATGACCCGCGCCGCGCCGCCATCGCCGCCGAGCGGCGCGCAGCGCACCTGCGCGCAGGTGTACGCATGTACGTGAGTACCACGGGTAGGTATATACACCGAAGTATATATATACATAAACATGTATGGGCGATTAGAGATGGGTGTAGATAGATGGCAGCAGGATCGTGGCGATGACGCGCGCGGCGCCGCCGCCGTCGTAGGCATGTATGTGGGTACTATGGGTGGGCATATCAATAGAAAAAAGCATATACCTAAGCCTACCCTTAAGGTTCAGGTGGGTACTATGGGTCTAGTAGGTGTCGGCGACGCCGCGTTCGCCGCGCGTATGCGACTGAGATGACAAGGACACGCGGCCATGAGGTTGAGGCGAACTGTGGGAGTGATACGCCACGCAGCCGCAGCACATGTGCGCAGTGCGGCAGCGGCGCGGACTCGCAACAAGCGACCACAGGCCGCGGGAGCGCGCAGCGCATGCACCCCGAAGCGCACTTCAGAACCGGCTCAAGGCGCATGCATGGGGGGTCAGGCGCGCACCGCCGCTGGCCGCAGCCGATATCCTTCGGTGCAAGACTCAAGGCTTGCGCGCGTGCGTGACGGCGTCCGCCGCCAGTGGCAGCGGAGGAGGCCCGCGGCTTGCTTGCACACTGAGCATGATATGAGAAGCGCTGACCGCTGGCCTGCCAACTTCGATTCGGAGCCAAGATCTGGTTGCACGAGGTGTTCTTTGTGGATCATGATTTGCGTGTCGCCCTCAACGGCCTGATTGGTGCCTTGCACTTCAAGGGTGCGTAGCTTGCATCATATCCCTAACCCTGCTACCAGCTTAGGCTGCTGACGTTATTGCTGGTACAGGCCGGGAGCGCAAGCCAGCGCAGCAGCAGCAGCAGAGCCAGAATTCGGGGTGAAGAGGGGTATGATGGTGATGCAGAACCGTATGCAGCCACAAGAAGGGCAAAGCGCCGCGACCTATCTTTACGGAAAGGCTGCAACAAGTGCTAGTACGAGGTAACATACAACAGACAAGTTTACCTCTGAAGTATGAATGGACCATGACAAGCAGCTGTGGCACACGTACGTACCTCCATGCACTTGCGCTCGCTGCTGAAGGCGACCTCCCCCAGCCTCTCGTGCTTCAGCCGCGGGTCGGCAAGTCCCCACTGCGGCAGCGTTCAGCAACGCGGCGAAGCGACAGACGACGCCATGTGAGCGGCAACGTGGCGGCAGGTCACGGGGCGGGGACCTACCTGGCGGCAGGCCGCGCAGCGGGGGGGCGTGCGAAGCCGCCAAGGTGCAAAGGCGCTGCCGCCTCACAGCACGGCAGACGCGCAGCACCGTGACACTGCGCTCGGCAGGGCGAATGTCGTAGTGAGCTTGACACAGAGGACGTACGCAAGAGCTAGAACCGGAGCGCGCCGGCGCGCTGCAGGGCGACGGCGTGCACGACGCGGCAGCGGCCGCGCTGTCCTCCGTAACGCCGGCGAGAGTGCCGAGCCACACCTCGCCGCGAGGGGACTGCTACGAGGACGTGCGTGCCCGCATGTATGAGGACGTGCGTGCCCGCATGTATGTAGACGCGGGCGTGACCATCGCCGGAGGTGCGCGCGCACATGCTATGACTGGCGCATCCAGCATGCTGCGCAGCATCACACAGTAGGTGGGTATGGTCATGTGCAGCTGAGCATCACCACACGCGCTGCGCGTCAGCGCACCTTGGCCGCCGCCACCAGCAGCTCGAGCTCCGTGACATATGTGCGTTGAATCACAAGCTCATAAACTACATACTCAAACGTGCATGCGTGCATATGACTGTTGTCCCCGATTGCGGGCACGCAGACTCTCGCACCCACAGGGTATGTACGTATGGACGTGCGCAGCGCTCAGCGCGCACCTTGGCTGCCGCCACCAGCAGCGCGAGCTCCGTGGGCTGCCCCTGTATGCTGCTGCTGCCGCCGTTGCGCCGCCGCCCGCTGTCCGAGGGGCTGTCGGCGGGGGTTACGCTCGCGTCCTGCAGCCGCAGCCACGACGTCCCCGCGGCGCCGGCTGCGCGGCGGTTACAGGGAGGTTACATGGCGGTTGTGGTGACCATGGTTTTGTTTGAGGGCCGAGGCACCGTAGCAGGTGAGAGCACAGCGTGCAGTTATCGCATTGCTGCATAATGTAAGACATGCTATTCTTACTATGTTCGTGTCTTGCAGCCGTAGCCACGGGGTCCCCGCTGCGCCAGCTGCGCGGCGGTCACAGGGCGGTTACATGAGGCGGTGAAGGGGGAGGGGGCGGGGTGCACAGGGCAGCACTTAGAAGTAATTATTTTTTTTTGCAGCACGTCACATCGAAGATCGCCACGGCGGGCAGTGGCCGTGGCTATGTGATTAGAATTATGGGGTCTGCAGGTGACCCTCACCCTGAGTTGCGAGTGCTGGGTGCGTGAGGGCATGACACACGCAGCGACCGCTGCTGCGGTGGCTGTCTGCTCGCGCATATGCGCCGAAAAGCGCTGTCAGGGATGCGCACGCCGATCACCAGAGCAGCAGGCGGCACCGCGCGCGCGCGCGCACGGGGAGCGAGACGCAAGACGGCGGCAAGCAGGGCGCTACCCTCACAAGAGATTCAAAGGCAGGGAGAAAGTTCAATCCCTGCTGCACTCTAGTGTGCGCTGCGGAAAGCCCCTGGGCATCCAGGGGCGCCCCTCAGCGTCAGTGCGCCATATGATCGCCGTAACCCTGTCTCCATAGCGCGCATTCGGTCCAGAAAACGTTGACGCCGCGCTGAGCGTCGCGACGAGCGAGCGCTAGGGCGCGACCGCAGCGGCGGCGCCGCGGCACCAGCGACTAGCCGTCACCAAAACGCCGTTGCTGGTGACTCGCTGATCAAGCCTAACTGTCGCATCATCAACATGCGCTGGGCACGTGCTGCGTGCTGTAGCAAGGCCAAAACCGCTGACGGCGGGCCGAAGACGTAAAAGCTCTTCCACAGCAGCGGCAGCAGGGGGGGGGGGGCTCCAGCAGCGCTCCTCACGCAGGGCTGGCGGCAGCACGGACCGCGGGCTGACACGCTACGGATGGCGTATGCTCAACTTTGGAGTTCAATTGCAGTTGAAGCTAGACTTGAAGTACAGAGTAGGTAGCGGCGTCGCAGCTGCAGCTTCGCTCACCTTTGCCGAGGCCGAGGGGCGGCACAAGTGGCAGCACGCACTGCGGGCCGACGCGCTGCGCACTGCTCGACTTGAAGTGTAGTGGAGGTGTAGTGGGAGTTGAAGAATAGGCTCAAATATAAAGCAGTGGCGTCGCAGCCGCAGCAGCGCTCACCTTTGCCGAGGCCGAGGGGCGGCGTGCTGCGCGAGCGCGGCGGCGCCTGGCCCGCGGCGGCGGCGGCAGCGGCGGCAGCGAGCGTCGCCGAGTCCCACGCCACCGCCGCGTTGTTGCAGAGGCACGCCGCCTCCAGCAGCTGCGACAGCGCCGCGTGCTCGTGCGTTTGCTGCGGCAGCGGCGGTGGCGGCAGCGGCAGCGGCGAATCCGGGCGGCGGTGAGCGGCGGTGGCGGCTTGCGAGGGGGGCGGGGGCGCAATGAGTGAGGCGCGAGCGTACGTACACTGAACTGACTGATGCCTGCTGCGGCGGGGGGCGGGAGCCGGGGGGGGGGGGGGGGAGAGGGGGGCTTAGGAGGCTCCAGACGCCAACGCGTCGTGTTACTGCAGGGGACGACTGTCACGCGCCTGCACCGCAAAAGAGTGCCTTGCACTGCGGCTGCGGCGGTAACCCTGAACACTGAGGGACCGCCTGCTCACGTGTGCCGTTGCTGAGCCATGCAGTCCCACACTCACCAGAGCGCCTGCGAGCGCTGGTGCACAATGGCACAGCAGTGGCGTGACTCCCGGGGCCGGTGACTATGCGGCCTGCTGAGCTGTTGAGAGCCGCAATCGACAGAGCGCCAACGTGCACTGGTGCGCAGCGGAACAGCAGTGGCGAGACTCCTGGGGCCGGTGCCACAACGGCTGCGGCCACCGTGCAGCTGAAACCGCCCGCTTGCCACCGACATCTTGCAAAATGCTTCGGCCAGAGACAGTACGGCACGCAGCGCGACGATGCTTCCGATGGAATGCATGGCCGAATTGCGCAGCGATGGAACGCACACGTCAGCGCTGCGCAGCGCAGCGCTCTCTGATCCTCTGCCCCCACGAACAGCGCTCGGGCAGCGGCTCACGCTGCATCGCTGCATCCCAAAAAACACGCGTGCGAGGACCGAGACGAACGGCCGCGGCCGCATTCGGTTCAGAAACCCAAAAACAAGCACGCGCGCACACGCGGGTGCTGCGTGATGAGCGTTCTTGCCGTCGGCGCGCCGCCCGGGGGGAAGTCCGCCCAGTCCAATACGTGCGCAGGCCCGCACGGTAAATAGCGCGAGAGCAGCGTGCGGCACCTCCTGACAGGAAATATGCGTACACGCACACACACATAAGTCTCCCACAGGACGCGTCATTGATTCCGTAATCCGTCCTTTTCTATGTTTTTATAGCATGTCACGCACAAGCAAGGTCGCTTCATCAGTTCTCACCAGCAGCGTGCCGCCGAGAGAGAAGTCCCCCGTGGGGTCGTACCCGCCCCCTGACACCTCCACCAGCTCCGTCTCGCAGCTCAGGTACACCTCCTTCACCGTCATCTGCGCAGGAGGCGGGGGGGGGGGGGGGGCATGAGTGTCGCGGGGGGGGGGCAGAGATCAGCGCACGCGTGTCCAGCAGCGCTTACGGCCGCGGCGGAGGGCGCGCAGGGTCAAGCGGTTGTTGGTGGAGTGTCACATTTGAAGAACAGCAACGAGCGCTGATGCCATGGGCGGCAAGTGCTCGATCAACACCATGAGGGGCATGGTCACCGCCTTCGGTGCACGCGCAGATGGCAACTGTCAGGCAGGTGCCTGACGTGCACTGTCAGACGCGGAGTACCGAGCGCACGTTACCACCTCTCACACGACACAGCGCGCCCACTTGGGACCAGGCTGATGGCGGAGTTTACCGCACACAGTCATGACTCGACGCAGTCAAGCCTGGAAGAGGAAAGATCACAAAACAAATAAATCAGTTTATCGAGCATGGCGGCAACTTGTCTTCGTACCTCATAGATGACACAAAGCGCCCACAAATCAGGCCAGGCATTCGACCGAGCAGAACGCGCGCGCGCACCTGGTTCTGCGTGATGGTCCCAGTCTTGTCCACGCACACCACCGTCGCGCAGCCGAGCGCCTCCACCGCCGGCAGCTTCTTGACGATGGCGTTGCGCTTCGCCATGCGCATCACCCCCAGCGCCTGCGCAGGCGCACGTGACGGTAGGCGGGTCCACAACAGAGAGGGCGGCGCTGTGAGGTGCTGCCTCGCTGCGCATGCGCACGCGGTGTACGCCGATGGAGCCGCGCAACAGTCGCGCTGAGTGAGATCACCGCACGAACGGTGTGCTGCGCGCGGCCCGCAACGGTCGATCGCTGCCAGCCTTTGCGCACAGGCGCTGCACCGCCGGCGATGAAGGGCCGCATCGCAATGGCGTCACCATGACGCAGATGGGCAGGCGCTCCGGCATCGTGGCGGCAATGGCGAGGCTATCGCTGACGGTGAGGTCAACACGACTGCTCAGCGCAGCACGGCTCAACACGCGGCAGTGCTCACGAGCGTCACCGTGACGCAGATGGGCAGGCCCTCGCTTAGAGCTAATCAACCCTCACGATAACCCTAACCCAAAACTCTAATCCTAAGCGCGACGGCGAGGTCATCAACCAGATTGCTAAATCAGCACGGCTCAACACGCGTCAGCGGCGCTCACTAGAGTCACCGTGACGCAGATCGGCAGGCCCTCGCTTAGGGTTAACTACCCTAACCCTAACCCTAAACATGAGCACAACGACAAGGCTCAGATGCGCCAACAAATCCGTCACATTTCTAAACGCAGCACAGCTCAACGTGCAGCAGCAGCGCTCACCAGCGTCACCGTGACGCAGATGGGCAGGCCCTCGGGTATCGCGGCGACAGCGAGGCTGACGCCGATGGTGAACATAACTGCCCAATGCAGCACGGCTCAACGATGCACACAGAATAGAAATGCCTACCGCAGCACGGCTCAACACGCGTCAGCGGCGCTCACCAGCGTCACCGTGACGCAGATGGGCAGGCCCTCGGGGATCGCGGCGACGGCAAATCCACACTAGTGACAGACAGAAGTGCATGATGTCGCACGGCTCAACACGCGTCAGCAGCGCTCACCAGCGTCACCGTGACGCAGATGGGCAGGCCCTCGGGTATCGCGGCGACGGCGAGGCTGACGCCGATGGTGAACATGTCGAGGAGCTGGCGCCCCTGCGCGACGCCCGCGAGCGCGATGACGCCAATGATGCAGAAGCTCAGCGCGCTCAGGTGCTTGCCGAGGCCGTCCATCTTGAGCTGCAGGAGGGGGGCGTTTGGGGGGGGGGGGGGGGGGGGCGGCTCAGCATTATAAGAGGTTGTGATGCATCACCAGACTTTCAATCTGTGATCAATTCTGGACAGAACAAAGGTCTAGGGTGGCGCGATGACGCCGATGATGCAGAAGCTCAGCGCGCTAAGGTGCTTGCCGAGGCCGTCCATCTTGAGCTGCGTGAGGGGGAAAAGGGGCGGGGGGGGGGGGGGGGAGGGCTCAGTGCGGTGTTTCATTCTGTATGGAAACAGGTCATGGTTGGGTTTTGAAGCTGTTATTTTCAGTCTGCGAGCAATTCTGGGCCAAACATAGGTCTAGGTAGCGGGATGTCGCCGATGATGCAGAAGCTCAGCGAGCTAAGGTGCTTGCCGAGGCCGTCCATCTTGAGCTGCGCGAGGGGGGGGGGCACGGGGCTCAGCATTATCTCCACCTGTTGCCTTTGTTTCCTCTGGAAATAGTTCTGGACCAACTTGTGGTGCGATTTTGAAGCTGCATCACCAAACTTTCAACCTGTAATCAGTTGTAGCCTGAACGTAGGTCTTGGTAGAGTGGAGTGCGTCCGCACCGGGTGTATGTGTGTTTATGTGATGCGTGTGTGTCATGCACGCGCAGCAGTGGCACCGCAACAGTGCAACAGCTCCGTGCGTTGAGTCGCGCGCCGTGTTCTGGCCGAGACCCCCCACATGCGAAGCTGCAAGCGCACCGCGGGGATCGTACTGCTCCTGGGGAGCGCGCGCCCCTGAGTGCAGACGATGAGAGCGCACCTAACCCTAACCCTAAATGAAGCCGATGCGATGCGCGGCGGGCGTGCCGCCCAACACCGCCGATGCTCGGCGCTGACGCTAACCCCTGCCCAGGATACCTCAACATTAACTTCAATGCGGCAGCGCTCGACGCAACGTGTCAGTGCTCAGCCCCACCTGGAGCGGCGTCCTCCGCTGCTCCACGCCCCTCAGGTCCGCGAACACCTGCAGCCATCGCGGTGCAGCAGCAACACGGGGACGGCGCGATGTGTGAGCGAGGCGAGACGGTGCGGTGCGCGCGCCTAGGGTTAGGTTCGATTCGGGGGGTTAGGGTTGAAATTGGCGGTCCCAAGGTGGCAGCGCCGCATGTATTCAAGAGCAAGTGGCAGCTGACGCACACACTCGGGACACGAGAGCTGCTCCCTGCAGCACCGACGTGTACCAAAACCTTCAACTTCAACATGTACAAGCTGCGCACGAAACGAGTGACTGCCGTCTGCCCGTTGCCGCAAGTATTGCGTCAACGCGCAGGCCGCTTCCCGTAGAGAGGGTGCGCGATCAACTTCCGTGAACCCGCATGTCGCGCGCAAGCCCACACTCTGCCGCACCCTGCCAAACTTCCGTGCACATGCCCGTCGCCGCCGCCAGCGCGCGCGCGGCAAAGCCGTGGGTATCACACACTTGAAGTACACACTTGAAGTCCGCAGCCCCGTGACGGCGCGCGCGCAGCTTGCCGAACTCCACGCGCATGCCCGTCGCCGTGACGAGCGCGCGGCAGTGGCAGATTCACACACTTGAGGTTCACATTTGGAAGTAAACAGCCGCGCACGCTACGCGCGCGCCTTGCCGAACTCCGTGCGCATGCCCGTCGCCGTGACGAGCGCGCGGCAGTGGCAACATCACACACTTGAAGTACACACTTGAAGTACACACTCAAAAGTAAACTGCCCTGCCCCTGCGCGTCATGTGCGCACCTTGCCAAACTCCGTGCGCATGCCCGTCGCCGTGACGAGCGCGCGGCAATGTCCTGAGCACGCCAGGCTGCCCATGAACACCATGTTGCAGCACTCCGCCAGCGGCAGCTCGCCGCGGCCGTCGTGAGGCAGCGTCGCCGCGTGCTTGTCGTGCGGGTGGTCCTCGCTGCGGCGGCGACAAGCGGGCAGCAGCAGTGCTCAGTGGACCAACAGCATCACCGAGGTAGGCAGGTATAGGGTCGTGCGACACGGCAGCGCTCAGCAGACAACGGCAGCTCGCCGCGGCCGTCATGCGGCAGCGTCGCCGCGTGCTTGTCGTGCGGGTGGTCCTCGCTGCGGCGGCGACAAGCGGGCAGCAGCAGTGCTCAGTGGACCAACAGCAGCACCGTGGTAGGCAGGTGTAGGGTCGTGCGGCAGCGTCGCCGCGTGCTTGTCATGCGGGTGGTCCTCCTCGCAGCGGCAACAGCGGGCGGGGGCAGCAGCAGCGCAGCGGCGCTCAGCGGACAACAGCAGCACGCATGGTAGGTAGGTATGTGGTCATGCGGCAGTGCCGCGGGGCGCGCTTGTCGTACGGGTGCCCCACCCGTCCCGCGGCGGCAGCGGCAGCAGGGCAGTGCTCAGGACATCAGCGGGAGGTATGTATAATCTGGTGGTAGTATGACGATGCGTCGTTGGCTTCAAGCTGCAGCGATGTGCCACGCGCCTGCGTCATCAAGTAGGCGGTGCAGGCAAATTAACCTCCATGTATGCGGTACGGACATCGCGGTGCGCGCCCCCTGCACGTGCGTTCATACACGCCACGGGGCAGCCGCGTGCTGCCCCCGTCCGTGCCGTAGCCTCGCTGCGCCCTGCCATGCCCGCTGAAGCTGTTGTGAGGCTGCTCGCTGCGCGTTCATAGCCAATCGAAGTGCAGACGCGTTGACGAGACTGGTGTGCAATGAAGGCACTTCACGTGCCACTGGTCGAAATCATGCTGCTCCGAAACCCATGTGCTTCTCTTCACCAGCGCACACACTTGCGCGCACTCATCGCGGATCATACACGGCTGGTACTGGCGTCCATCATGTGCCGCGCCATCTGCGAGTCGCATGTACCCCCAGACAATGGTAAAGTACAAACTTGAAGTAGGTGCTGCCATCGACACACTTCAAGTCATGCCCCAACAGCGCTCAGTGACTACCTGTCTGTGACACCTGTTCCTTTGTAATGCATTGAAGCTGCCGTCTTCCATCAGGGATAACGTCACTTCGACTCCCACAGTTCCGGTGAGCGGTGCAACGAAGGTGCAGCATGCGGTACACTCCCTAAACCCTGCACTGTTGTACTCCAAATGTACCCCTCGCGTACTACCCCTGTGAAGCTGCTGCAGCCCGCCACAAGCTGCACTGCCTTGAGGCTTCATATACCTCAAAATGCAACAAAGAAGGTACTGCACTCGGCGTACTCCAGGTCTGTACTGCTGTACTCCGAATGTACCCTGCCTGTACCCTGTGAGGCTGCTGTCGTCTGTCATGAGCTGCACCACCTCGGGGCTACAATCCATGCATACGCAGTGAAAACCAAGAAGGTACTACACTTGGCGTTATGCACTTCCATAGCGCGAATGCACCCCCTCGCGTGCCCTGTGAGGCTGCTGTCGTCCGTCATGAGCTGTGCCGCCTACAACATCAAAGCCACCACACCACCTGTACTGCTGTACTCCGAGCGTATCCTGTACTCTAAGTGTACCCGCTCGCGAACCTGTGAGGCTGCGGTCGTCCGCCATTAGCTGCACCCGCCTCTGCGCTACATACCCACAGACTACACAATCACTTAAACGTAGTAAAAAAACAGTACGCTGCACTCGGCAAAACTTTCCCGCGCCTGCATTGCTGCACGCTAGGTGTACCCCCATCGCGTACCCTGTGAGGCTGCTGTCGTCCGTCATGAGCTGCACCGCCTCCAGTATGCGGCAGTCCGCGGGCACCCTGTCCCCCGCCGCCACCACCACCACGTCCCCCGGCACGAGCTCGCTCGCCATGAGCGCCTGCGCGCGCCCCTCGCGCACCACCGTCGCGCGCGGCGGCACCAGCTGCGGCGGCGCGCATCGCGTCAGCGTCAGCACAGTGGAAGTTCTGCATGCGGGTGACACCACGCACATGTATATATATGTACACTTCCATATATATACGACTGCGTCGCACACACGCAGTCAGTACATGCATGCAACGGCGTATGAAGCTGGCATAGGCTGCGGCGGCGCGCGTGTCGCGTCGCGCGAGCGGAAGCGCCGCAGAGTCAGCGCCAGCATAGGAGGGGTCGCGCGCGCAGGTGACACCCCTGAAGGTACATATATATGAGGCGTTACACACATGCAGTCACATGTGCTTTCAAGTACATGCGTCGGCGTATGAGGCTGGCACCAACTGTGGCGGCGTGTGTCGAGGTGCGTGGGCGGAAGGAAGCGCCGCAGAGTGTGCGTCAGCGTGGAGCGGCGCCGCTATGCGCGCGCGAGAAAGCCTTTGCCAGTGCTCAGCGAAGGAGCGACGCCGCATGCGCCACGATGCAATGCGCGGGCCTTACCCGCATGTTTAATCAGTACAAATGTGTATGGAGCGCAGTCATGTGCCTGCTGATGCGCAGTCAGCGCCTCAGCATTGCCGCTGCAGGCTTACACACACGTAAAGCACATGTCGAGCACATGGAGCACATGTCGAGCACCGACGCAGCAGCGCTTCTGGGCGCCGCAGAGACGCAATGGGGGGGGGGGAGGGAAGGCTCGCTTCGCATGCGCGTGATCCCCCATGGAACGCGGTGCTTACAGAGGGTGTACCCAGTGCTGTGAGTGAATGCCTGTTGTACACGCGTGCTCGCGCAGAGGTCATTTAGCTGGCACGAGCTGGTGCCCCCGCACGGTCCGGCGCGTATGTGCGCTTTTGACAAGTCAAGTGTTCGCGCGCAGCAACGCGTCATGCGCCTCTGGGGACACAATGAGCTGGCGAGTAGAGCAGGTATGGCCAGAAGCAGGCTGAGAGGAGCACCGGGCACCATCTGCAGCTTGCTGAGCACTGAGGTGAACGGTCGCACTGCCATGAGCATGCCCAGTTGCCCCATGGCACACGTTGCGGACACATGAAGCACTTTCAAAGTGTGGAGCAATTTCGCGCACCGGCAGCTTGCGACCAGCCAGAGTGCCACGAATACGCAGCTAGCGCACATGACAGGGGCGCGGCGGACTGGTCTAACTGCCCCAGCAACGCCCAAGCAGGACGCTGTAAGGAGCACCATGCCCCAGCGAAACGCCCAGCACCCGCCAGCCCCTTGATGTCACGACTGCAGCATCATTTTAGAGTGCGCAGCGTGGATTGTTAGCGTACCTCGTTGAGCGCTGCCAGCGACTTCTCGCTGCGGTACTCCTGCACAAACGCCACCGTCCCCACAATCACCACCGCCGCCAGGATGCTGATGGCGTCGTCGAACTGCCGCATCACAGCGCTGACCTGCATGGAGAGGAGTGTGATTGCATAGTTATTGCTGTGAGACAGTGTCGCCGAGCGCGGCAGCAGTGCAGCACTTGCAGCAACATTCTGTAGATGCAATAGTGAGGGCACTGCGTGCTAGACGATTTGGGGGCATGTTGAGATACTGAGCGATTGCTAGTGCCATGGCTCACATGAGTGCTTTCAATGAATCAGTGCGTTCCAGCGCGTCTACCTTACGCTAACACACCGATTCACCAAGCAAGCGCCGCTCGAAGCGAGATGTGCACATTCATATCATGGAGGAAGCAGCGGTATGGTGTGTCAGCGTGCTAGCTGCATAACCTGCAGCACTCACCACGCAGCTCGCCAGTAACAGCATGATCAGGGGGTCCTTGAAGGTGTCCAAGAACTTCATGTACAGCGGTTCCGGGTCGTCGGCATCCAGCTCGTTGAGCGGGTACATGGTCTTCCTGACCTCCACCTCAGCCAGAGTCAGGCCGGATTTCGGGTCGGAGTTGAGGTGCTGCACCGCCTGCTCCGCCGCCATGTGTACTGCTTCATTGGTCACGATCATGGCTGCTCGGCGTACGTGTTGGATCGGATTTTCAGGATTTTCAGGGCCCGGTTCTCTTGCGCAGCACGCGTAGCGGACTCGGACGGGATTACGTAGCCATCGCGGCGAGGCACATGCCTGCGGCACGAGATCGCCTGAGCAAGCAAGCAGCAGCTCAATACGTGTGCACGTTTGGTTTTTCCCTCGACGAAATTTGGGAACTTGAGGTTCATCTGTGTGTACTTGAACTTTAAACTTCGGAAAAATCAAAGGCAGTTGAGAGCATGCAGCGGTGCGGCGTACTGGCGGCGTCCGCCATTGCGCTACAGGCTCTCTGTGCTACAAGCTTTGTGCCATGCACGCAGAGAGCAGCATTGCACTCAGACAGCAGCAGCAGCCAGATGCACATGATGATCACGACAGACAGGCAGAGCTTTGTGGCTACAGCAGCAGCAGCAGCAGCGGCGGCGCTGACGGCTGCACCGCAGGTGGTTTCTGCTGCCCTGGACTCACAGCGCGATGCATCGCTGGCGCGACCACCGCCTCCAGCTCGCCTGCTCCCAATAATGAAGGTCAAGCTGCGGGTTGAGGGCATACAGGCGCTGCTAGGGGATCCTGCGGGGTGGGAGGCGGCTCGAGAGAAGCTGATGGACAAGGCCCTCAGTAAATCGGAGTACCGCCGCGTATTCGACGAATACAGCACCGACAACTGGTGAGCGTGATGCTTCAGGATCTTGCGCTTGTATGGCTATCTGGCGAGGAAGCCGGAGAGGAGCAGATTAGGGACATGATTATCATGATTTCAGAGTCGGTGACATACTGGACAGCATGGTGGCTGTGCGAAGCAGCCAACTGAGGCTGTGTTGAAGCTGAGATGTTGAACTTCAGAGTGGGCAGGCAGGCGCAGGCAGGCAGTGGCAGTTTAGTTGACGTCAGGTAGCTCTGGTCATAGTGGCATCCTAAACATCTGGTGGTTTGAAGGGCTTGGCAGCATGGCCTGCAGTTGCAGCGTTCAATTGTCTGCACATCACTGGCAAAGCTTCACAATGTTTGTGTGTCTGGCGTGCACAGACCGCAGTCTTGCTGGCAGCCAGCACCTTCGTGCATGCCGTTCCATCTCAGATTGCGGCACCGGCTCATGCGAACCGGCGCATTTGTGAAGCCTAGGTGTTGCTGCAATTGCGCATCCTTGTGCAGGGGACCAGCCCGCTTTTACTCATGATGTAAAACTTGGCGGAGTCCATTGCAGCAGCACTGCTGTCAACAGCATCTGTGCTGCCTGATTGACATGCAGTGATTGCTTCTAAATGCATGCGTAGTCCGCGTTCCAGCGCTCGCACCAGCACGCATCAGCACCGCATCGCCACTGATATGCACACAGATTGTGACGCCCATGCTGACTGACAATGCCAATAGGCAGCGTTGTCCATGCCGTGCAGCGTGCTTGCCATGTACATGCTACTTTTTACCGCATACTTCGAAGTATCACTATATACCAACTGTGCCGGTGACGCCTTCCGACATGCATACGCTTCTCTATGCCTGGGCGCAGTGACGCAGCGATCACAATCTCACAAACTTGTATCGTCTGAAGAGGTTGGACAGGCGCCACACCGCGCTGCAGCGTGCTGCGGTCCCCCCCTCCCTGTTGCTTTTGAATCTACAACTCAAGTGCATGGACTCGCACCACACAGCGCAGCATGCGCGCTGGAGTCTGGACCTCGCGTACATGAGCGCCGCATCGCCACCCTCCGCCGTCAGCGTACCGCCGCTATGCACGCGTTCACGCCCACGCCCACGCAACCATACCTACCGAACGCGTCCGCCCGTGTGCGCACGCAAGGGCAGCCACAATCCTTGCTGACCTCTACTGAGTTTCGCGCCCACGCAACCATACCGTACGCACCCATCCGCCCGTACGCTTGTGCGCAGGGGCAGCCACATCCTCGCGGACCTCTACCGCAACCAGGGCCTCGAGCAGCTCGACGCGCTGTCCGACCTGCTGCGCTACCTCCTGGAGCAGCAGGCCAAGCTGAGCGCTGACACAGCCAGCAGCGGCGGCGGCGGCAGCAGCAGCGACGGCGGCGGCAGCAGCGGCGGCAGCGGCGGCGGCGGCGGCGCGGCTGCTGCCATACTGCCGGAGGACATCGCGGACCTGCGCGCGTGCGGCGACGGGCTCATGGCGTCCATCGACGCCTTCCTGTCGCTGGCGCCGCCGGCGGACGTCGCCATGGTGGAGCGCGCCGTGCGTGCTGCCGCTGCCGCCACCAGCGCCGGCGACGCGTAGGGGCGGTTCGCAAGCGCGTCATCTACCTGCTATCGCGCACTCTCATATCGGCGGTTGCTGATGTCATGGGCACTTGTGGCATCCGAATGCGGACTTCAAGCTACTGGCGCCGCCGCCGGCAGGTCAGGCCATCGCGCGGAAGGGTATACGCGCCGCCGCCGCTGCTGCCGCCGCTGCCGCACCATGACGCCAAGCTTCCCTGCTTAGGGCCTGCCTGCTCACATGCGCCCATAGACATCTTGACGCGATGGTTGCCCCTGAGGCCTTCATCACGGCCCTTGTGTCGCTGGCGCCGCCGGCGGACACGGCCGCGGCAGGAAGGGCTGCGCGCGCCGCTGCTGCCGCCGCCGCCGCAGCGTGGGGCTCAGGCCACCGTCCCGAGCCCCAAGGGAAGGTTCTACTGCGAGCTGCCTGGATTGTGGCCGCCATCTAGCCCTGGCGCTGCAGTGCGCCGTGTGGCAGCGCTCCGCACTGAGCACTCCCTGCACGAGAGCGCGGCGGTGGCAATGGCGGCGGCAGCGACAGCGGCGGCGGCAGCGGCAATGGCGGCGGCTCATTCCCAGTTGCCAAAAATGCCGTGGCGTTATCGTCGCCACTAGCGTTGCAGCAGTGTGTGCCAGCGCGCCTGTCCGTGTAGCCTCGACGCGCGCGCACAGCGCTGCCTCCGCCGTGCGTCGCCGCCACGTAATGCGGCGCGCACGTGTGCTGCCGCGTGCCGCCACGCCCCTGCAGGTGCATGCGCGAGCTGCAGGCGCTCGGCGCCGCGGCGGCAGTCGGCGCAGCCGCGCGTTGAGGCCGCCGCAGCGCGCTGCTGCAGCGTCGCGACCGCTGCTGCGGTAAGCTGCCGGCGCCGCTGCCGCCGCGGCACGCGCGCTAGATCGATGCTTCGATGCGGCAACGCACGCTGCGTGCATGTGAGCGGCCCACCTGCGGCAGCGGCGGCGGCGGCGGGGAAGGCGCGGCGGCGCTGCACGCGACGCGTCGCCGCTGAGTGGGCAGAGGCAGTGGCCGCGGCCGCAGTGGCGTGCATAGTGCACGCCACACGTGTGCATAGTGCACGCCACACCTAATAATAATGCTTACTTTACCCTGTTCAGACTACATCTCAAGAACTGGTGAAAGTTCATGATGCATTGATAAATTTATTGCACGGCGCCGCCAGATTCAACTTGGGGGATGTTGGGAGATTATGCTGGGGCCCACATTAAGTGGCATGGTCAGGACGGGCAGAGGGCCACTGCTGCCACTGCTGACACATGCTTGCCAACGCTGTTAGTCCACTTGAGAGCGGCGCAGAGCCTGCCGCGAGTTCGCTGGCTGTTGTCACGTTGGTCATACTCGTTCGTCATACTCGCTGATCATGAGCGCATTTGCGAAGCTATGAACCCCACTGTGTCGGCTACTGGAGGGTCGGCAAGTCAGACTTCAAAATTGATGTTGAGGGGGCATGTATGTATACAGTCGCAAACGTCCACGCTGTATGAGAGTTGTGACGCTGGGGCCACTGGATGCATCAGATACTGTGTGCACCTGCAGTGGCTTGCGGGCATTCGTTCAGCTAAAGTATTGGGAAGTCAAGTCGCCTGTAGTGTGTTCACGATGAGTCTGCATGCTAACGGTTTCATTGCACAAGTTCAAATGGGTGCTGCTCAATGCTGGCATGTGCACCACGCCGTCGCCGACGTGATGATTGCACGGTTACTGAAAGCCTTTCAACACACGAATGCAGAACCAGTGTGAGGCAAGTGTCCTGCATGGTGACAACGCGAAGCCTGCTCTGAACGAGCGGCGCACGCTGCCACAGCGCAGCGCATCCCACTTCACTGCACAGACCAGCTGTCATTCACAAGCGCCCCGCGTGCAAACAATGCCATTTCGCTGCGACGCGCATCACTTTACCGCAACGCCACAGGCGAACGAATGCATTTGCACAAATACACATGTGTCACCAGCGTACGATCAAAGCAGCGCGCAGCTCACACAGACGCACAACTCCGAGGCAGCATCACCGATTCAACAAACAGTAATAGTATTGCCGCTACCTGCGAGCGGCGCCCCCCGGGGGGGTGCAGACAGCACACCCCCCCGGAAGAACGCGCGCCCATCGCCGCAACGGCGTAAACATCGACGGCACATGCGCGCGCGTGCGTGTGTGTGTGTGAGTGAGAGAGAGAAGGGGGGGCAACAGTGCGCCTGCGGGCCGGGCAGCCATATGAAGCTGAGACCACAGCCATGCCACCCCGACCCCCCGAGGGGGAAGGGGGGCGGCAATTACAGGGCGGTGAAACCGTCACGACGGTGATTCGTGCATACAACGCACTCTGTATCGCGCACTCGTTTTTTCCTTCTCGTTTGGACTAGAACGGCGGTGCCGCTGTAGACGCACCGCGTGGCGCCGCCTGCCCCCCCCCCCCCCCCCCCGTGCTGAGAAGATGCAACGCACGAAGCGCTTCGCATCTACGGGGCGGGTAGGCCCGGGAGGGGGGGGGGGGGGGGATTTGGCGTAACTGGTGTAAGTCGGGCATGAATCAACTGCAGCGAAACGTGTGGTTGCTTATTTGTGAGGGAGGCGGGTGAGGGGGGGGAGGGGGAGGGGGCGTGTAGAAAGGTGGGGGGGTGGGCCGATGCTGAGCACTCACGGGAACACAAAGACGGGGCTATCTTTTTCTGGCGCCCCCAGTCGTCCGCACGGACGGAAGGCCGGAGGTGTCACGACACAGCGGGAAGGTTTCCTCAACATGACACGGACGCGGGCTCGCGGGGGGGCGAAGGGGGGGGGGGGGGCTACGCACGGAGACTCGAACTCACACACTCGACTCACTGACTCTCACGCTGACTCACAGACGCGGCTAAGCGCGAGAACACGCACGCACACGGCAACCACGCAACAGATGGCGTGCAGGGGGCCCGGACGTGTCACACACACATGGGCGCCCCCCTCTGCAAGGGGGCCGCCCCCATCGCCCCCCCCCTGTCCCCCTGCACCTGCGTACCCGCAGAGCTTGGGGGGCTGGGGGGGGAGAGGAAGGGGGCGCTTTGGACATCGAACTTCAACACTGGCAGCACGAAGCACACATGTTTGCACCTGGACACATTCCCGGTGATGGCGAGGTGTGCGGGTGCAAGCACCAACCAGTAACCCCTCCCGCATGGGCGCAAAAGGGGGGGGGGATAGGGGGGGGGGGGGGGGGGCTCTAAATGCGGCAGGGGCGCTGCGCAGCAGCGCTCACCTGCTGCCCGCCGTCACCACAGCGCGCAGCAGCGACGCGAGCGAGGGGTCCGCGGCGGCGGCGGCGGCGGCACGCTCAAACGGCGGCAGCAGGCACGGCGATGGGATCGCCACCGCCGCCGCCGTGGCGCTTGCGCCGACAGAGAAGCTGTGGACGGGGAAGCTGAACGCGGTGGGCATGATGACATCATCACAGCTGTCGTCGTCGCTGTCGATCAGCGCCGTGAACGACGCGCGGCCGCCGCCGCCGCCGCCGGCCAGCGTGGAGAACGACGCGCGGCGGCTGCCGCCGCCGCCGCCGCCGTTGATTTCAGCCTCCATAAAGCATTCCTGCACGATCTGGAGGTCGATGTCGTCGTCGGTGTGGTACCCGTTGCCGCCGCCGCCGCCGCCGCCGCCGCCCAGCACCGTGAGCGTCAGCCGCAGGTCCTCGTCGAGCGCTGCCTCATCGTCGCTGAGCGCCGATGGCATCATCATCGGCGCCGCGGGCACGAGGCTGGCGGCGGCAGCAGCGGCGGCGGCGGCGTCGGAGTGGCCGTGCGCGCTGCGCGGCGACGACTCGCGCAGCTGCAGCGCAGGGGCCCAGCTGTACCCTGCGGGGGTGCTGTCGACGGTGGGAACAGCGGCGGCGGCGGCGGCAGCAGCGGCAGGCGGCGACGCCGCGCGCGACTTGGGGCCCCACGCCTTCGGCGCTGCGGCGGCGCCGGTCATGGACTGCCACTTGTCCCAGAGCGAGAACGGCTGCTGCTGCTGCTGCTGCTGCGGCTTCGGCGGCGGCGTCGCGCGGCGCCGCCGCTTGGGCGCAGCCCCTGCTGCCGCCATCATGCCGCCGCCGTCAGCTTCGGCGTTGTGGAGGCTGCCCCAGGACGCGGAGCGCTCGCTGCACGTGGTGCTGCAGGCGGTGCTGGCAGCGCTGCTGCCGCCGCCGCCGCCATTGTCACTCAGCGCTGCGAGCTCCGGCTTGACGAAGGCGACGGAGGCGGCGGCGGAGGAGGGCTGAGCGCTGCTGCTGCTGCTGCTGCTGCTGGGAGAGCGCTTCTGGCGGTGGCGCTTCGGCTGCGGCGCAGCGGCAGCGGGGGGGCGCGCGTGGAGCAGGCATGAATGCACTGGCGACTTGCCTGACACGACAGCTGTAGTGTGCGAAACGCATGCTATCGGGATGCTGGTGCACACGCGCTTGCTGGCATCCGTCGCATGACGTGCCCTCCGCGGACATGCACGCATGCCTCATGTTGAACATCGATCAAAGTCGGAACGCACCGTGTTTTGTTACCTGAGCCACCACAAGTGTGCCTGCGTGCATGGCAGCGCTGCCAGCATCTGACTTCATGCACGCAATAGGAGACTTCAACTTGAGACTAATCCGCCGTGGCACGGCATGCATTTGCGCACGCACAAGATATGCACGGGCCATAATGGTGCCGCTTACCTTGGCTTCAGGCGGAGCACTGCCGGATGCCGGCGGTGACTTGCCAGCTGCCGCTTTAACGGGCTTCACATCGGCGGCGTCGGCGGTGCCGGCAGTGCTGGCGCCGCTCCTGCGGCGCTTGCGCTGCGTGGCAGCCGCAGCAGCGGCGGCAGCGGCGGCGGTAACTTCATCCGCGTCGCGCTCGATAGGCATCACGGAGGACCGGGCCTTGGACTTGGCGCCGCCGCCGCTGCGTGCGGCGGCAGCGGCGCTCGCACCAACGCTCAGCTCGTGCTTGACGCCGCCGCCCTCGTCAGCGCTGCCGGCAGCGGCAGCAGCAGCGGCGGCGGCGGCAGCGGCGGCGGCAGCGGCGGCGGCGGCATAGTGGCCGCTGGCCTCGAGGACGGCGGCGGCGGCGGCGAGGTCGACGCCGTGGTGCTCGCGCGCGAGGACGTGGAAGCGCGCCTTGATGGAGTTCTCGGTGCGGCCGGGCACGTCGAGCGCGATCTGGGACCAGCGGTTGCCGAGGCGCGCGTGGCCCGCGCGGATCGCTTCGTCCTCCGCGGCGCTGTACGCGCCGCGCTTGATCGCTGCAGGAGCAAGGAAAAGGGGGGGGGGGGGGGGGAGGGTTGCAGTGTCGAGCAGGGTCAGCTTGATCGCTGCGGAATGATCGCAGCGGAAGGATGGGGAAGGGGGGGGAGGGGGGCGCATTGCAACGTCGAGCAGGGTCAGCGCACAAGGAGGCAGCGTGCGAGCGGCAGGATGTGTGGGTAAGGCGTGCGCTGGGTTGCGTGTTTGGTGACGATGTCTGAAGGCGCTGCGCAGCCGCAACCGGCGACAGTTACAGAGGGCGGCGCAGCGACGGAGCGGAGGGGGGCAGGTGGGGCACAGGTGGGGAACATCAGCAACGTGCGGGGTTCACATGATGCAACGGCCACTCAAGCAGCATGCGCAATCCGCTGTGACAGGCAGCAACGGGCCTCCAGAGGCAATGTGAAGGAGTGCTCGGCAGGGACTGCACGCGCGAGGGGAAGGGGCGTCGCTCGTGCTATCGTACACGCTAACGCGGCAAGCGACCGCAGCCGCGGCGGCGCGCGCTCTCACCAGGGTCGAGGTGGTGCTGCCAGCGCTCGCGGCACTGCTTGGACGTCCTGCTGGCCATGTGCGACGCGAGGACGCCCCAGTTCTTGAAGCCGCCGCGCGCGACGAGGCGCGCGAGCTTGGCGTCCTCCTCGCGCGTCCACTGCCCCTTGCGCAGGCCCGGGCGCAGCACCTTCTTCCAGCGCTGCAGGCACTGGACGTGGTTGCGCGACCCGACCTGATGGCGCGCGCGTGCGTGCGCGCAGCGGGAGGGAGGGGTGTGAGGGCGACAGCGTCAGGCGTTTGCGCCGCGGGCATCGGAGGACGATGGTGCACATGCGCGCGCGCACAGTGGGAGGGGCATCAAGGTGACAGTGTCAGTCGTTTGCGCCGCCGGCGTGTCGGAGGTCGATGGTGAGGAGGGTTTCGTGCTGCGCGCTGCTGCCGCGGCGTGGCGTCATGCACGCACGCGCAGCTCTGCGCGACACACGTGACCGACGAGCCGCAGCCGCACGCGGGTAAAGGTGAGACGGAAGTTCAGTGGCAGCAACAGCAGCAGCACCATAGCAGCAGCAGCACCGGCATCAGCAGCAGCCATTGCCGCGCGCGCACCTGCGCCGCGATGCTCTTCCAGTGCGCCTCGCCGTGCGTCTCGACGGCGCAGCGCAGGCGCTCGTCCTCCTCGGCGCTCCACTTGCGCGGGCCGGCCCAGCGCGGCAGCCGTGACGGCAGGCGCGCGCACGATGCGCGGCGGTGCGGCACTCTGAGGCCGCCGCCGCCGCTGGCGTCGCCGCCGCCGCCGCCGCCGCTGCTGCGCTCGTCGTACTCGGAGTGCGCGTCGCTGTAGTCTTCTGAGTTGTCGGTGAGGGGGTCATCGTCCTCTTCGGTGGAGGCGGGGGCAGCGCTCCGGCGGCGGTGCGGCGCGCAGGCATTGCTGCCGTCAACGGCGGCGGCAAACTGGCGGTGCTGCTCGAGGAGGAAGGGGCGGGGAAGGGGAGGAGAAAGCGTTGAGGTGCAGGGTCCCACTGCTGCTGCGCTGACCCCTTCGGTGTGTCGACTGACTTACGACGCGCTGCACCGCATCGGGCTTGCCCTCTGCGACGGCGGTCGAAGCTCGGCAAGTTCAATTGAAGTGGAGGATCTCCAACCACCACGCGGTCCTGCTTTGAGAGTAGACCGGTACGCAGCGTGACGGCTGATTTTCGGCCGCCTTGTTGCAAGAGTGCCGCAATCTTTCGGTCATACTCATCGATGCGCACCATGGCGAAAGATATAACTTTCTCCACTTTGAACCCCCCCGACCCCTGCCGTTTTTGAGCATTAGCTTCGTTCTGTACCCCCACAACGTACAGCATTGAATAACAGGTGGTATGCGGCGGGTGCGCTTAGCGGAAGCTGCAGCTCTACAAGCATTGCCCTGTATGTGCATGCGTGCGGTCCACAGCCACTGCTGTGGCGTGAACTGCAACACCAGTTGCATCATCCCGCTGTGTGCCTGTATGCCATGCGGGACGACATGGCAGCAGCTGAAGCCATACACGAATGAAAGCCTGCGCAACGGATCCCTCATCGCGCCGCTCACTCAAAGTCATGCCGCAAAACCCAGGCGCGCCTTGGCCTAGCAGACACTCACATCTTCGTCGCCCTCAAAGTCGGAATCCTGATGCTGCTGCGCCCGGATGCCACCGTCTCGACCAGCCCTCTGCGCCAGCCGGTAGCTATGCCTCTTCCCTGCAGCCCCCAGCAGCATGATGTGCCTCGCCGTCGGATCTCTCGCTGCGTGGCGTTGATGCTTATGTGTGAGGGCCTCAACTGTGTCGCTGCTGGCGAGGAGAAACTACATACCTGAGCATGCCCAGCCAGTAGCATCCCGATCAAAGGGCAGCAGCACACATAGATGGTGTCACCTCGGTGATCTGAAGTCCCTTCGCATGTCAGTTACTTTTTAACCGTGCTTTTCAACAGGGTCACGCTTGCCAAGGGACGAGCGCATTCTGTGTTTACTACATCTCCGCTTGCGCCGCTAACGTGTAGACCCTGAGAACAATGTGCAAACCTTGCTGCACTCAGCAGCTGCCGTTGCGCCACTGATCAAGCAGTGAAGCGTACTACGTAGGTCAGCTCTCAACACGCGACGGGTGGAAGTTTGCGTGTCTGCAGCCATTTGCAGCTGCCACGTTCCGTCATTGCAATGCTCGCAGCGTCATTATCAGCTGCACAAACGAGCCCTCGTAGAGCACTCTGTAGAGCGCTCACCGACTGCACAACGAGCTGGCACGCCAGATGCCACGAATCAGCCATCGAAGCAATTGCTTGCGTGCTTCGCATGCCGCTTCATGAAAGCACTGTTGGCGTCAATGAAAAAAGGTGGGGACTCTTCCAGAAAGGATGCGGATGCGGGTCCAGGCATGGAAACAAATCATCACAGTACGTGCTCACGACAGGCGATAGCATGCATGCTCCTGCTGAGAGACAATTTCAAGTTCTGAAGTTCATGACACCTCTTGTTGCGGTTTACGGAGCGCGCGGAAACTGTCAGCGCGGTGCATTGTGCATTATGAGAAAACATTGTTTTTCAAAACAACAGTATTGTGATGACGGCCACACGATCACAGAACTCAGAATTAGGTTTTACACGAATGATATACAGTACTTTGTGTAGCATCCGACAACACAATTGGATGTTGACATTTCAAGTTATCATGTGCATTGGCAACCACATGATGAGCGTTAGAATTGGCTGTCTGTTGTTTTTTAAGTCTACCAAGATTGGGTACTAAATAGATTGGGTACTCTGACTATAGTGCACGCAGATGCATGATGTGCATACAGCAGGGTTAACTACTAGTATTGTTGCGAGTGAGCCTCAGAAATGAGCCATGCATGCATCTATGATCATAGCAATGATCGGCGATGTCAACGATCATCGCTTGTGGATCCATTGTGTCAATGGCAACTGCGTTTTAACAAACAAGCCCTACTTCAGCCTACACTTAAGGTTTTGTCGTCGTCTAGGTCGCCGTAAAGTGACTTGAATCTCTTTGCAAAATACTACTAGTAGCCTGTCTGAGACTAACACTAGTAACGTCGTTGTAACTTAAAGTACTACTTGTAAATTTAGTGAACACTATAGTGCTGCTGTACATGTGGCACAGTGTCACTTGGAGACAGCTGCTTCGTAATCCGCTGCAGCAGCTGCAGCAGTGCCTTAAGAATTACAAAGCAGCTAGGCAATAACAAGACTCTCTGGGATCGGGGACTACTAGACCACTACTAGCAGTAAGTACCTGCTTGCTGCAGGTCTACACTCAGGGTGTTGCGCTTCTGAATTAGCGTTGCAGCCTGCTGAGCCGCTGCAGTGGCTCGGCCTGGCAGTGCCTTAGCTAGCTTTCAAAGTTATTCTGGTCCAGGACCAGGTCCAGTGCCTGCTGCAGCAGTAGCTTTCAAATAATTATTGCTATTCCGCCAGTGCAAAGATCCGCTGCCAGTGCCAGTGGTAATACTTGGTCTACTGGAAGTACTACTAGTAGAAAATGCTTATGAATCACCTACTAGTAGTACTACTATTTACCTCCTGCTAGTAGTACGTGAGTCAATGATCATGCAGCAGGATGGTCACGGTGCGGTGCAGCGGATGTTGGAGTTGCATCCAACTTCATTATCTTCAATTTACAGTGTCACACGGCTACGGTATCTCCACATTTTGCGCCTGCCGGTCACGGTGCCACTTGTGTGGAAGATGAAGCTGTGCATAAGCCTTAGGCTTTGAGAATCGCTGCGCTGCACCGTCTGTGACTTCGCGTGGTGCTCATGATGTAACTGGCATGGTGGCAGCCGTCGGTCCGTGTGATGGTATACTTTTATTAATTTCGCTTCGCAAGGGGCGCGAAAAGCCCTCTCTGTGGATGTGCACTAAATGCAACATTCCTTCTCCGAAGAGAGACTCAAACGCAAATAGGCTTCCCCCTCTTCACACTACCACCAACACCCCACAACCAAACCCTATTATGGTATACTGTAGTGCAGTAGTGCCAAGGCAGATAAATTCCCGCTAGCCTGCGCGTAATCTTGTCAGATTCTCAACAGGAAACATGAGGTGATGCACATACATAATTCGCGTAATTAATTCAAGCTGTCAGAGCAAATAAGAGCGGAGGGCGATGGTCTGACCGCTTTATGTGCAACTTCAATTTGGAGTTACAAAAGGCTTCTTCTTCTCGGGTCACACGCCCCCCATCTCTCTAGGAGTGGGGTGCTTTCTTGTCAACCTGAAGTTATCTGCGGCCCGCCGTCGCCGTAGCTTTCTCGAAGCTCTGACTGCAGCCGAACCGCCGCCCGCCGCGACCTGTGAACCCTATCAAACATCTGAAATGAGACGACCAATGGCGTTCACCTGAGCATCAGCGGCTGCACCTTGCGCAAGTGCACGCGCTTCTGGTCCACTGGCAGCAGCAGCTCGTACGCGACCTTGAGGCCACGGTGGCGCCGATACTACTAGTACGAGCGCCGTGGCGTGCGCGGCGGTGCCGCAGCGCCGCCAGGAGCAGCTCGCGCCCGACGCTGCTGACGCGGCGGCGTACCTCCGCCATCACCTCCATATCGAGCGACCGCTCCTTGCGCTCCGTCTGCCAGTGTGCTGATCTGGGTGAGGCGGAGATGAAGTGTTTTGTGTGCGCACTTTGAGATTTGAGCGCTGTTTTGTGGCACCAATCAAGCGCTGAGCGCTGCCCCGAGCAGCTCGCGCGCCCGACGCGCCGCTGACGTGGCACACCTCGGAGTCCGCCATCACCTCCATGTCCACTGGCAGCGCGCGCGACCGCTCGTCACGCTCCAGAGCGCGGCATGGCGAACGCGATGAGTTCTAATCGAGGGTCAGGGTTACTAGTAGGGCTCTCCCATGTTCAGCACTGTCACACATGTGCCCTTCAAGAGGTTCCTTGGCGCAGTAGCGTGCGCCTCTGTGATGATGTGAGCAAGGCGGCGACTCGGATGCAATTTTCGTTTCTGCACCTTGAGGTGTGGGTGCTGTTTCGTGGCGCCGATCAAGTGGAGCGCTGCCACAAGCACCTGGCGCTGATGACATATGGCACAATTCCATCATCACCGCCACTGGCATGCGCTTCGAGTGAGGGATCGGGCGTGAGCATGCGTGCGACGGAACCTCCAGCTGCCGCCGCGGCGCGCCCATGAGTTCAAGTTTAAAGTTTAAGTTGACGGCAGCGCAGCCGCGCGCGTCACTCGAGCGACGCAGCACTGCGGATCACGATGGGGAAACGGCGCCGATCCGTCGCGTTGAGCGCTGCCTTGCTGGTCTTGCCGCTTCAGCGTGATGATCCAGCAGTCGCGCTTCGCTCGCGCCCTGGCGTGGCTGAACGCATCAAACGAGGCACTGAGCCATTTGTCAGATGTGGTCGCTGAAGCCAGCTGAGCAAAACGCTGTCATGGATGACGCACTCCTACGTATGCGCATCCGTAACCACCGCCTCAGCGCTCGGCGGCGATTGTGCCTCGATCGCTGTCCGCTCGCCGACGGTCGCGCGGCCGTTGCGGGTGACGGCACCGCGAGAAGAGCGTGAACGATGCGTTGATGCTGCCAGTGCTGCTGCACGAGAGGGGTGGCGCCGAACGTTCATTGTGCGGAGCGCTGTCACAGGCGTCCAGCGCGTGCGGCCGCGGCGTCACGTCCGCCGCTGCCACGGCGCGCGATGATCACATGCACGACGACTTCAACACCGACGGCACGAGACGTGGCCTCGGCTTCCTAGGCGGAAGCGCGGTACAGGGGTACTATTGGCTTATGCCATGCATGTGGTAGGGCTACAGGTACTACTGTGCGCATTGTGTTTGTTGGTCTCGCCTTTCCGGGGCGTAGGCAAGATACGAGGGCAGCGTATGCCATACTAGGGTTAAAGGTTTGTATAGTGTGTGTTGTCCCTCACCAATTGCAGGGCGGAAGGGCGAGATACGAGGGCAGCTTAAGCCGGAAGCACCTGCAGCACCAACCGTGACAGAAAGCACTTGAAGAGGACGAGAGTGAACACACAACGAGCTGACCGTAGTCTCGCCCCTCGAAGGCATGCGTGCATCCACAACACAGAGAGTCCACATAGTTTGTGCAAAGTAGTTCAAGGTGTGAAGGCAACCTTTTTGCAAAGAAAGTATTTTGAATATGTCTGCATAAATATAGTAGGAGTATTCAATAAAAATAAGCTTTGTAAGGCTCGCACAGGTACTTTCATCAATTCTCGCTTAGGGGCGCGAAAAAAAAAATTGGTGGATGTCCACCTTGCAATCCTGAAGGTACATAGATTTCAAGTGACTCGTGATGCACGACGGTTTCAGCTACAACAGCGATTGAGAAAACGATGCAGTTGTACAGTAGTACAGCTGTAGCTGATCAGCATCATAGATTGACATTAGCTGCGGCGATGGTAAGCGCAGTGATGCATGTCTGCCAGACCTGCTATATCTGACTGAACAACACGACACGCCACTGATAAGGTGAAGCTCCATCACACGATCATAAGTTGCTCCGCACATAACCCGGTGACCCGCCATGATAGTTTTGTGGTTGCAAATTCAAGTTGAGCATAGCGTGTCTACAAACTTGACCCGCACACAGGCAGCAAAGTGCAAAGTCAAGACACCGGCAGCGCTGCTGTGAATCATACTTCGAAGTAGAAACTGCAGACTGTTTTGCATGATCATGAAGTGCTGGCTGGCGGCGTGGCAGCAAGGTTCAATGGCAATGAACTCACTGGCAGAGCAAGTCTGGCCCGTTTCTGTCAAATGGGTGGTGTTGATAAACACCAGTGGGTGCACACGACAGCCAGAGGCAGAGCATATCAGAGAACCAGCCGCAACAGAGCAGCAGCAAACTGACAACTTCGAAACGCATTGACATGTACTCATAAAGGCTTGGAATGCCATTGGGCTAGCAATCTGTCATGCCAGTACATTCATTGACGACAGGCACATGACTGACTATTTTCTGACCACGTTAGCTGTGGGTTTCGGCTTCGCCTCATCAGGCCAGAGCAGTGTGGTTGAAACCGCTCTGACGACCCACCTGAAATTTAATTTCAAGCGCTTTTCTGAAAATGACAACTTTGAGCGGCATGGATATGTATTCATCAAGACCTTAAAACGGCTGGCAATCTGGCTTGCCAGTACTTGCGACAAAAGGCACCATAACGTGTGCCTGTGACTATTTTTTGACCACGTTAGCTGTGGGTTTCGGCTTCGCCTCGTCAGGCCAGAGCAGCGTGGTCAAGCCGCTCTGACGACCCACCTGAACCTTCAAGCGCTGTCCTGTCCCGCCGCCGCCGCCGCCGCCGCCGCCGCCGCCGCCATCGTTCTCTTACATACTTTACGTGCTTACACCCTCACAATGACTCTTACATTATTTACAAACTTAAACCCTTACAATGACTCAATAAGCAGATAATTCTTTGGCGCAATATCCGCATACTAAAAGGCGCCACAGCACGTTACCTCAACGATTCGATGTGAAGGTGGCACAATCATCTGACTGCACATCAACAGGTCGCTTCAGCTGGGCCCAAGGTCTGCAGATGATGGTGCAACTTTCAAACTTCAGACTGAAGATGTTGGCTCAAGAATACTGCCGCAATGAAGCTTTCCTTCGATGTGAAGTGAAAGCATGAAGTTCATATCAACGCTCAGCACCGATCACCACATTCAATTCAGAGTTTGAAAAATTGCAGCATCGTCCGCAGTCCAAGCTGAAACGAACGAAATGTTGATGGTCAACCAAATGATTGTGCAATTTTCAACCCGAGCATTGAGTTGATGCGCTGGTGCGTTTTAGTATCCGGAGATTGATCCAAACAACTCTAAAGTACCAATTTACATATACTAAGACCCTAACCCTAACCCTAACCCTAATCCTAACCCTACAGATACTCAAATACACAACCCTCCTAATGTCACTGGCATTTATACAGCTGCTACTTGTGCGTGCCTCGCATTACGATTTTACACAGGCCAGCAAGCTGCTCAAGAAGGTTCAGCAATAATCTACGCCGGACAGCAAACTGGGCACCTTGTCTGCCTGCATGCTGCCAACGTGGCTTGCCTTCCAATACGACTGGTAATGCGGTCAAGGTAACCAGGCAGCTGCCAGCTCCCAAGATAAGGTCATAAAGGCTGCAGCTTATTGCAGGACAGCCTGCCTGCCTGTCTAGGCGCCCATTCACGAATCTTGAAGGGGCCCAGTCACCACAGAACAGAAGCAAAAAGGCGAGGATACGACGCTTTCCTGATTTTTGTGATCATGAATACTATTCATCTTCAACTTTGGAGGTTGTATAAAGTTAGAACTGCGACACCCTCAAGCGCATGTAGGAGTGTTAGCTTCAATACGATGTTGATTGCTGGAGAGCGCCTGCCTGCCTACCTAGGCGGCTAGGCAGCTGCTGCACTTGCTTGCCTCAAGACACTAGGCGACTGAGCAGCTGTTCCACTTGCTTCCGTCCTACTGCGGATTTACGCAGGCGAGCAAGCTGCTCAAGAAGATTCAGCGACCACATACATTGAAGCGCACAGCGGGGCAGCTTGCCTGCCTGCTTGCCTTATGTGCCTAGGCAGCTCTTACAGTTACTTGCCTTTTGTAAGGCCGATAATACTGGTACAGGTTACTAGCCGGCTGCTCACCTCACTGGCCGTCTAGTATGGTCATACATGGGCGGCAAGCTGCTCAAGAAGATTCAGCAGCCACTTACAACGTGACAGCCTGCCTGCCTGCCTGCCTGCCTAAGCGCCCATCCACGAATCTTTGGGCCCACTTGCTATAGAGCAAAGGCAAGCAGACCAGGGTACGACGCTCTCCTGATATCTGCAATTTGCAAGAAATATTAAACTTCAACTTTGAAGTTTATGACATGCCCATGACGAATCGTTATGTCAAAAATAGTCACCATGGATGAAAAGCGAAAAGGCCAGGTACGACACTCTCCTGATTTCTGCAATTTGCAAGGAATATTTCAATCTCAGCTCTGAAGTTCATGACGTGTCCTTCCACAATCTTCGGGCCTGGTCAGCGAATCTTTGCAACAGCAGTAACGCGCACCGGACCCAATGCACAAGCCTCACTCCAGCATCCATATACCGCTTTGGCCAGAGAGAGCCTGCCTGCCTAGCTAGGCGCCTAGGCAGCTGCTGCGCTTGCTTGCCTCAAGACAGTAGGCGACTGGGCAGCTGTTGCACTGGCGTCCCTCCTGTTACGGACTTACACAGGCGAGCAAGCTGCTCAGGAAGGTTCAGCAACCACATGCTTTGAAGTGCACAGAGGGGCAGCTTGCCTGCCTGCCTAGGTGCCTTGGCAGCTGCTGAAGTGACTTGCCTGTTATAAGGCCAATAATACTGAAACAGGCACTGGCCAGCTGCTCAAGTCGCTTGCTGTGTAAGCCATACATGGGCGGCAAGCTGCTCAAGAAGGTCCAGCAACCACTTACAGCATGACAGCCTGCCTGCCTGCCTAGGCGCCCATTCACGAATCTTCGGGCCCAGTTGCGATAGAGCAAAGGCAAGCAGACCAGGGTACGACGCTCTCCTGATTTCTGCAATTTGATAGATATATTAAGCTTAACTTCAAAGCTCATGACATGTCGTGAACACCTTCACCATGCATACAGCCTACGTCATGGCTCTATGGTGTGTCAGCAGTCAGGTTCACAATCGGCGACCCCGCAGCGTGCGCTGCCTCACTAGGCTGCTCACGTGCCCTCTTGCTCTCCTGCTCCTCTGCTGTATCCGCAGCGCGATTTGAACAACTGTATATGTGTTGACGGGCGCTGCTGCAACGCGCTTTGCTGCGCGCTCATTCTCTGCACGCTGCTTTCTCGCCGCCTCTGTACTGGCTAAAACCCTAAGGCATAATACTTTGCTGCCTCAGGTTTCGTCAGGCTGATCACAGCAGGACCGTATTCAACGTCAATGCCCATCCGGGCTTCGCTGTTCAACATCAGCCAAGTCCTCCCACGCACCGGTGTCGCACGCACTCGCTGGCTCATCAGACACCATGTGAGTCATGTCGCAACCCATATCGCTTGCACGGCTCACGTTCTTCAGCTCGTCCGGCTCCCTGCAGCCCATGTAATCATGCGCCATGTTGTCAGCGGGGGTGAACCTGCCGGTATGTACTCATTACAATGACCATAGCAGTAAGACCCCGGGCCGTTCACCCTCACCCTGCCGCACCTGTAAATCAGGCATTTGGGTTTCACTGTCCCATTTTTACGCCGTTCTTGGGCCCTTGCCTTCGCCTTTGCTTGCTTCGCAGCTTTCAGATATTTTCTGCGTGCTGCAATGCAGGCCTGAACTGTAATCTCATTCATGTCGGTACAACCTTCAATTCGGTTTTCAGCACACCAACATTTTCTCAATGCTGACGAATTTCACCAGCTGCATGCATAACTACAGCCCATGGTGGTCTGGGCGCTGCATCACCTTCCCCCCTGCGCCCATCACGCTGCCGGCATAGCAACCCGTTGACACAGATTGCTCAAGCAGGGAGAGGTGTGGCGAGGGCTGGCGACTGTTGGCAAACTGGTGTTGCCAAGCTGACAGGAGCCTTGAACTGAGCCCCAGGGATGCTATTGGTGATGGTAAGTGGTTGTGCACCACGCGCTTTTGTGGAGTTTGCGCAAGGTTAAACACACGTGTGCTGTGCCATCATCTTCATGTCTACATGTGTATAAGGCAGCGCCATAAGGTGAAGGTGCCATGCCACTCTTCACGAGAAGCTTGCACTTGGGGCATTCACTGTTGATAGACCTCATCACGTCGTTGGGCTCAATGGCATACCCAAGTGTCGTTAACAAAGCCACCAGCTCTTGTAACCACGTGCTTTCAAAGTGTTGGCTGAAGTAGGTTTCACATACCATCGCCGTCACCAAAAGGATTATCATTATCTAACAGACTAAGAGCCCAAGTCAGCGTGTCCTCATCATCACACTCAATTTCAGCCACTGCACGCGCAGATGAATAGGTATTGTGATTGTTGCTGATATCACTATTGGAAATGGTCAGAAGCTGTGTGTACAGGGTCCGTTCTTTGATTCGCGTCTATGATTGCACTTGACTCGTACAGACACAGGCACCGTGTACGTCGCTGGTCCGGCTGCATGTTGTATGTCAGCCAAGGAACGAAGCCATGTTGCAGAGCCCATGCCTGTTCTGCGAACTGCAACAAAGTACTCGTCCCCTACGGACCTGCTCTTGTAGCATAATGACCCCTACACTTCATTTACAACAGTGGTCGTACACGCCCTCCAGCGTCCATATTTATGTGTGTTTGCCTTTTGAAACCCCGGCACAAATGCAGCAGTGGGCGCAGCAGCAGTGGGCGTGGCGCTCATCTGTGCAGGTGCAGGGGTGATGATGAGCAGATGGCTCACATCACGGCGACAGCCCAGAGAGGCGGGCGTGCTCGCGCAAGATGCGGCTCGCCATGAGCATGGCTGCGATGTGCGCAGCCGTGAAGCAAGTCATCGGCACCTGGTCATGGTGCGGCACTTAGCTAGCGCACTCGCATGTGTGCATGTGTTGCGCTTTGTGTTGCAAAGGAGCTGTCGGACACGCCGATCACAAAATGATTGCATACATGTGGATGAAATTACACGTGGTGGATTTCATTGCTCTGGCCGCTTGTGTGTCAACTGCATGCGATTGCAGTGCTATGATCGTGCGTGCATGGAGGTGGGGTGCGGGCACAGATCTAGGCACTGGAGCACATCGCAAGCATGCACGCTACGCATGTCTGTTCATTGCGTATACCAGAAGATTGCTGATCACTCATACGTAACCACAGCACCTGCAGCTCCGCGGCTGTGAAAGACCACCACAGTTGAAATTATGTTTAACATTGCAAGGGTTGAGCACACACCATTGTGTACGATGAACAAGTGCCACAAGCTTGTGCGTGGCCAACAAGCACCATGCGTGCTGCAAGGCCAGTGAGAATAGCATAATCAACCAATGTTGCACAACACAATGCTAGCACCAGAACGCACCACTGGCACAGCGATGAGAGCTGACAAGTGGTTTGTCCTTGCGCAAGCCCAGTGAGTGTGTTGACCACTGCTTGCACTGCAATTGCCATGGTGTAGCCATCATCACGCACGCTGCAGTGCGGTTAGCACAACTTGGTCTCTGCTCTAAGTAAACCTTCAAGATCCCTAGTGGTGCCTTTCATGCTGCAAGCTGTACAGAGGGTGCACATGGTATTGCATTGTGACATTAAACTCAGCATGCGTTTTCAACACTGAAAGTTGTATGATCCCTTATACGCACCGCAGATGACATGAAGGAGAGAATTTTTTGGAGCAATCCCCGGATACTAAAAGGCACCACAGGACATTAATGCAATGATCAAGTTGAAGATTGCACAATCATTTGACTGAACAGCAACAGTTCGCTTCAGGACGCTTTGCGGATGATGGTGCAATCTTCAAACTTCAAATTGGACAAACTTGACTCGAGACGCTACTGTAATTGAAGTATAACTTCAAGTTGAAGTTTAACATCAACTGTCACGCTCAGTATTGACCATCATCTTCGATTTGAAGTTTGACGGGTGCATCACCGTCCGCACAGCGTCCTGAAGCGAACTGTTGCTGTTCAGTCAAATGATTGTGCAATCTTCAACTTGATCATTGCATTAATGTCCTGTGGTGCCTTTTAGTATCCGGGGATTGCTCCAAAAAATTCTCTCCTATGACAAGCACGCAAGCAGGTAACAGTCCAGGCAATCCAAAAACGGCACGCTATGGCCAGGCAAGACACCGAGATCATGTGATCGTCCTCATGTACCACACGCTTCTCAAATCAAGCATATACCTCCAAACTGGCGGCATGTCTGCCTCAGAATGGAAGAAAAAAGGGTCCTCCCACCGTCCCTCGCGTGAAAGCATCTTGCGTGGCTGACGATATGACCTGATGTACTGAACATTGTTATGCTGGTCATACTGACGGCGCAGAAAGTCGCACCACATCTCACCGCCGACCTCAAACCGATTTACCCACCATTCCCTTTGTTGCTCGAGATCGAACATGAGCAGAGATTCATCTGCGCGGTTGCTACAGCAATGATGATCATGATCTGCATTGCAATCAATGCGCGCGCAGCTGCCGATGCGAATGCTACCTTCAATGGGAGAGCTGGCGGGGCGGATGTACCTGTCATCACCAGGGAAACTGTATTCCGCGCAAATGCCGCCGCACTGGTGCTCCAACCCGTTGGCGTGCGCCTACAGCGTTGCGAAGTGCACAGCGTTTGACTCAACCATCTCCAGGCTCGAACTGAGCTACGCTGTCGTCGTTGCTGGGCCTGCCGGGACCCGTGCACGCTCCCTCCTGCCGGAGCCAGGTAACGATCCCCTGCTGCTCGATCTTCTCATACCGCTGCGCGATTTTCCGCACCCGCCACTCCGTACCCAAATGCTTCTGCAGGGTTGCCGCGGACGTCTTGAAGTAGATATTCTGACCACCGCGCCGCCCTCACAGCATCAGTCCACCCTAGCACCGAGCCAGCGCCATCCAGGTCCACTCTGAAAACGCGGGCTTTGCGTCGTTCCAGACTTGTTGAGCAGCGCCCAGGCCCAGCGCAGCGTCATTGACGGGAGCGATGTGCAATCTTAAGCGCTTGCGCTTCTCACTAATGACGGTTGCAGCCTGCCGCTCCCACTCCGTTGCGTGCCGCTTCCCGTTATCGCCTGAGCTAGAAACCTCAGCTTGAGCGGCCAATCCTGACAAGCAACTGCATGCCACCTCCAATGCTCTCAGAGAGGGATAGCAGCAGTAGCAGCAGCGTTGAATTGACAGCACTTCAGGTACGATGCAGCAGCAGCAGCACGAGCAGCAGGACCCCCGGGAGTCCGGTCCCGTTGAAACTTGCGTGCTGCGAGGGATGCTTGCCCAACAAGTTGGGCTAAGGAAGAAGCAGCAGCACAGCCTGCAAATATGCACTGAAGAAAAACGGGGCGGGCGGGAGGTGCGTTTTGCAGGGCATGTCTTGTGAACAACTTGTTGCTGAAGGAGCAGCACAACCTGCAAACAAGAATTGCGAAATTCCGGGCGGGCGGGAGGCGCGTGTTGCGAGGGATGCCTGCGAACAAGTTTGGCTAAGGGAGCAGCACAGCCTGCACACACGCACTGAAGAAAACCGGGCGGGCGGGAGGTGCGATTTGCATGGGATGTCCGGCGAACAACTCTTTGCTGAAGGAGCAGCACAAGCTGCAAACATGGATCCCAAAAACCCGGACGGGCGGGCGAGCTGCGAGGGATGCCTGCGAACAATTTGGCTAAGGGAGCAGCACAGCCTGCAAATACGCCTTGAAGAAAAACCGGGCGGGCGGGAGGTGCGTTCTGCAGGCGATGTTTGGCGAGAGCAACATTGTGCTGAAGGAGCAGCACAACCTGCAAACACGCATCACAAAAAAACCGGGCGGGCGGGAGGTGCGTGCTGCGAGGGATGCCTGCGAACAAGTTTGGCAAAGGGAGCAGCACAGCCTGCAAATGCGCACTGAAGAAAACCCGGGCGGGCGGGAGGTAAATGCTCCGTGTCAGCCAGTGAAACAGCAGCACCGAGACCTCGCGTCAGCCTGTGCTGCCTTCTGCTTAGCAGCACTTGTAGTTTGTCAACCGCAAAACCCAAAAGCATACAACGCCATTTGATACAGGTCACCTGCGAGTGCAGGCTGGCATTTGCTGGAATACTCTTGTACTGCCAGTACTTTGTTTCAACGTGAAGTCGCCATGTGGCGTGCTGAGCGGCGCGGCGGTATCAAATGCAAGGTGAACTTTGCATGGTGTGCGCACACGCAGCGGGCGCAGCAGAACGCAGCAGGGCGCGGGCTGGCAACAGATGCAGAGATGTCATTCAGCTATTCTTGTGTCTCAATGAACAATGCTCTTACGCACTCTTCGCCACTGATAAACAAACGGTTCTGCTAGTCACCTACTCAGCTCCTGGAGCATTACATGGCCATGCTGCACATCTTTGTTGAAAGCAAAACACACGACCAACAAACCTCGCTGTCACTCACCAGGACGAAATGCATTGACCGTGACAACAATCCGCCGGCAGCTGGTGGTAAGGAGGTGATTACTGCAGCTCAGCCATGAGCCACCTACACTTCACTGACTGGTTGCTTTGCTGATTGATTTCAATATGCTACTCAACGGAGACGCTGCTGGCGGTAAAGACGTGCTCAAGGCTGCAGCTCAGCTGTAAGCCACCTGCACTTGTTAATTGCTTTTGTGGATTGACTTGATACGTCGCTTCAAGAAGCTCAGGTTTTATTGTTGCTGCTGCGGCATGCTCAACGGAGATGCTGCTGGCGGTAAGGAGGTACAAAAGGCTGCAGCTCAGCCAAAATCCCCTAAACTTTTTCTCTGCTTTGTTGACTGACTTTGGTACGTCGCCACGTGGGGTTATGTAACAATTCCTGCTTCGGCATGCTACTCAACAGAGACGCTGCTGGCGTTAAGGAGGTGCAAAAGGCTGCAGCTCAGCCGTAAGCCACCTACTCTTGTTGTTTGCTTCGTTGATTGACTTTCATACGTCGCCTCGAGAAGCTCATGCGACATTGTCGCTGCGGCATGCTACTCAACGGAGACGCTGGTGACAAGGAGGCGCAGCATGCTGCTGCAGGTCACCAGTGAAGTCACCTACATGAGTAACACACAAGCTACTCAACAGAGACGCTGGCAGTAAGGAGGCGCAGCACGCTGCTGCAGGCCACCAGTGAAGTCACCTACATGTGTTGACTGTTGATTGACTTTGATACGTCCCCACATGAAGCTTATGTAGCATCTTTTCTGCTGTGCCACGCTGGCGCTAAGGATGCCAGTAAATGCTGCAGCTCAGCCATGGTTAAGCAATTGTTCCGCAGCAAAAGCTTTGTGCCGCCTCAACTGACAATTTCACATTACCCGCTGATGTGGATCCTATTGACCAGCATCACTTGCTTCTTTGCTGCTGCTGCACACATCTGTGATGCCTAGCGCCTGTCAACGTTTCATGTACCGAGGCATGGCTGCATCGCCAGCACACCAGCGCCAACGCTCCTTGCAATCTGCAATAACTCCATGTAGGCACTGCACAGGACTTGGTAGCAGCTGGAGGCGCTAGGGCGGTCACAACGGAGCTCATGCCAGTGCGTCGCACTCATTGCAGGAGATTCTTGCAGGAGGATCGTGCAACCAATCACAATTTGTCGTGTTTCTACTGAAGCAGGTCAGTGGTTTCATGTGCTGCACTGACCACATCACCTTAGGTCTTCATTTATGACTGAGTGTGTTGTGCGGGCAGCAAGGGTTGTTGCGCCATCGCCACTTCAGATTCAACAGACCTAAGCTGAGTAGTCAGGGACGTCTGCAGCGCATGTAATCGGTATGACGACCGTTGCAAACAGGCTCATCAAACCTCATCCTGCCGCACTTGTAAACAAGGCATTTGGGTCTTTCTGTCCTGTTCTTAAGCCTTTCTTGTGCCCTTGCCTTCGCCTTTGCTCTACTCGCAGCGTTCAGTGATTCTCTGCGTGCTGCCATGCAGGCCTAGAATGTAGTATCATCCATGCCGGTACAACCCTGAACTCAGATGCCAGCACATCAACAATGCTGACAAACCTCGCTAGCTGCACGTACAACCCCATGCAACGGTGGTGTTAGCGGTGCCTCACCTCCCCCCCTGTGCACGCTCCGCTGCTGACGTGACACGCCATCCTTCCTTATAAGACTGCTAACTTAGGCTACCAGCCGACAGATGCGCATTCCCGTGCACAGCACTCTGTGCCCTTGTGCAGACTGCTGGCAGAGAGGTGCGTGCACAGCTACCAGCACAACATCACTTTTACAGTTCGTGCCGTGCCCATCCACGAATCTTTTGTCCCAAAATAGTTTCCATAGAGCAAAAGCAAAAAGGGCAGGGTACGACGCTCTCCTGATTTCTGCAATTTGCCAGAACTATTCAACTTCATATTTGAAGTTTGTGCTGTGCCCATCCACGAATCTCTTGTCCCAAAATAGTTTCCATAGAGCAAAAGCAAAAAGGGCAGGGTACGACGCTCTCCTGTTTTCTGCAATTTGCCAGAAATATTCAACTTCATATCTGAAGTTTGTGCTGTGCCCATCCACGAATCTTTTGTCCCAAAATAGTTTCCCTAGAGCAAAAGCAAAAAGGGCAGGGTACGACGCTCTCCTGATTTCTGCAATTTGCCAGGAATATTCAACTTCATATTTGACGTTTGTGCTGTGCCCACCCACGAATCTTTTGTCCCAAAATAGTTTCCCTAGAGCAAAAGCAAAAAGGGCAGGGTACGAGGCTCTCCTGATTTCTGCAATTTGCCAGAAATATTCAACGTCAACATTGAGTTCGTGTCGTGCCCATCCACGAATCTTTTGTCCCAAAATAGTTTCCATAGAGCAAAAGCAAAAAGGCCAGGGTACGACGCTCTCCTGATTTCTGCAATTTGCCAGAAATATTAAACCTCAACATTGAAGTTCCAACCATGCCCACGAACCACGTGTCCTGCTGCTTCATTTGAAACTCTACGTAAGAGTCACAACATTCCAGCATGTGCTAGGTATGCCGTTTGCTCGGTGTTGACTCATAGCATTTCATGTGTGCGCATGCGCCACTGCCTTGTTGCTGGTCTGCAGACGCCATTTGTGATCCGCACAGCTGCCAGCATTGCATACACCGGGTCATTAGGCGAGGAGAGGCGGGAAGCTATGCGGGTCAGGAGCGGCTGCGCTCGGCAAACTGGCATGGCGGCTCTGGGGCTGGATTAGCAGAAGAGCGAAGTGCATGCATGAGCTGTCGATTTGCTTCAGGTCACTCAACATCATTGGAGTTCGTGAGGCATCCAGTCTTGAATTGTATGTTTCAAGACATAAGCACTAGCAGTTTCCATAGGGCAAGAGTAACAAGCATTACTCTTTCTCAAGATTATTTCTACAGAAGTCATATGACGTCCAGTTTGACCAAGCAAGCCACAAACCTTCGTCCTGATGCTTAGCTTAAAAGTCTTCAGCGGGGCCAAAACCTTCGAGAAGCCCTGAAGCAAAACTCAAACGATCGTAGCGCCCCACGTCTTACCGCACATTACTATTTTGCGCTCATCTATGTGACTTTCAAATACGTATGAAGCGCCATCTCTCGCATCCTTGAATGACTGATCTGCAGATGATCTACAGGTATGTGGTTCCAGTCTTTGTGGCAAGCGAGAGCATCAGCGGCACATGGACGATGGAAGACTTCCGCCCGAGACTGTGCAGCAACTCAAAGCTAGCACATGGTGGAATCTATTGCTCACAACGCGAATTTTACTTGCTCTTACTGGCCTGCACGGCGTGGGGGAGGTTCTGCTACGCACTGTGATCTGCAATGTGCGAGCTGTCCTACTGTTTGCGGGCATGGGTATAGCACTCAAAGCGGCATACAGCAGCTTTACAGGGGGCAATACGGTCTGGGTTTGTTGCAGGGGGCAATACGGTCTGGGTTTGTCGTAGACTGGCGTTTCGAGGTGATGGGAGAATGCCTCTACGCACCTCATCTGACGCAGACGTGCTACGTGCCCTGTCTAGCCTTGATCTGTCTGAGATGAAAGACGGCTTTCAGCACGACCTTGACAGAGATGACATGTCAGGAGTTTGCAGATCGGTAGCAACAGCGATTTACACGCCTGTGGCAACACGGGACCCGGGGTGGCAGAGTGCAGCATGCCATTTACGGTGACCCATTGAGCATATACTGAACAGCTATGTCATGTGAGGTCAGTCCGTAAACGCGCTGGAATGCAATAAATGTGTGATTACACAGTTGTGTGCTGCATATGCTTCAACAGCATGGTGCCTGTTGCTTGTGAGCTGTGATTGCGCCCTGACATGGTTTTGCGTACAGACGCGTGAACTGCTTTGACTTTGATACGTCGCCTTATGAAGCGTCTGTAGCATCGTTTCTGCTGCGGCATGCTGGCGCTAAGGATGCCAGTGTGTTGCAGCTCAGCCATGGTCAAGCGATTGCTCAGCAGCAAGAGCTGTTGTGCCACCTCAACAGACAACTTGACATTGCGCATTGACCAGCACCACTTGCTTCTGCGCCACTGCTGCAGACATCTGTGATGCCTACAGCCTGTCAACGAGGCATGGCTGCATCGCCAGCACAGCAACGCCAACGCTCCTTGCAATCTGCAATAACTTCGTGTAGGCGCTGCACAGGACTCGTAGCAGCTGGAGGAGCTGGGGCGGTCAGAACGGAGCTCATGCCAGTGCGTCGCACTCCTTGAAGGAGATCCTTGCAGGAGGATCGTGCAACCAATTACAATTTGTCGTGTTTCTACTGAAGCAGGTCAGTGATTTCATGTGCTGCACTGACCACATCACCTTAGGCCTTCATTTGTGACTTAGTGTGTTGTGCGGACAGCAAGGCTTGTAGCGCCATCGCCACTTCAGTTTTGACAGGACTAGGCTGCGCAGTTAGGGACGCCTGCTGCGCATGTACTCAGTACGACAACCCTTGCAGTAAGACTCGTCAGCCTGCACCCTTCGCACTTGTCAACAAGGCATGTGGGTTTCTCTGTTCCATTCTTACGCCGTTCTTGTGCCCTTGTGCAGACCGCTGACAGAGAGAGATGCGTGCACAGTTACTAGTACAACATCACATTTGAAGTTTTTGTGATGCCCATTCCCAAACCTTCAGTCCCAGATAGTTTCTTTAGAGCAACAGCAAGAACTGAAGGTACGACGCTCTCCGGATTTCTGCAAGTGCCAAATATACAACTTCAACATTGAAGTTCATGTGACAGCCACTCTCAAATCTTTAGTCCTAGATAGTTTCTGTAGAGCAAAATCAAAAGCGCCGGGTACGACACTCTCCTGAATTCTGCAAACTGCCAGAATTATCTAACCTCAACATTGAAGTTCATGTGACAGCCACTCCCGAATCTCAAGTCCTAAATACTTTCTTCAGCGAAAAATTAAAAAGCGCAGGGTACGACGCTCTCCTGATTTCTGCAGTTTGCCAGCAATATTCAACCTCAACATTGAATTTCATGTGACAGCCACTAAAGGATCTCTGGTCCCAAACAGTTTCTATAGGGCAAAAACAAAAAAGTGCAGGGTACGACGCTCTCCTGATTTCTGCAATTGCCAGAAATATTTTAACCTCAACATTAATGTTAGTAAGACGCCATTCCCAAATCTCCAGGATGTTGAAAAAACAAGATGTGCTACTTGGCAAGCTGATGGCATTCATGCGGTCTGCAGACGCATATTTTTTTGTGTTTGGTGAGCAACACAACCGTGACCAGCGTGCAAGCGCGTGCCCCACCGAAGTTGCGATGGATGCTACGGAGACCGTGGTGCCTGTAGACAAGTATAAAGGACAGCCCCTGTCTGCGCTGGTTGCAGACAAGAGGTACTGCGAGTGGTTGCGCAGCCGAGAATGGACGAGGGATGAGAAGTACCATGGCACTGCCGTGTACAACGTATTTCACAATGTGCAGGCCAGCAACAGCAATGAGGGTCAGCCTACATTAGAGCACAACTCGTTGCAGAATGTGTTTTTGGATGCCGGGTTCCGTGATGCATTCATAGATGTGCTGGCTCATGGCGAACAGGCGGCAGTGGCGGAGGCGAAGGCTGACAGAGATGTCGCCGTGCAAAAGGCAATAGCGAAGTTCAACAGCGATAATGCATATGCTGATTGACTTGCAGGTTAGCACCACACAGCCCCCATGTGTCACCGATTTGCTGTGCTTTGAACCGCAGAAAGCCGGTGATGTTGGAGCTTGTCATGCAGGGGTGAGCGGTGCGAAGGCCAATAGAGCGTCTAAAGACAGATGTGCATGCCACCCCAGCCTACAGCGGTCGGGAACACGATTTCGAATACGAGTTCACTCCCCATATTGCCACGATGCGTTCTGAAGATAAGGTTTGCAGGTCAGCGCCACAGCAGAGCACTGCATATCAATCCACCCTCATAGTAGTACCTGTTGGACGTGTCTTCACCACAAACACCAGCGGCAGCACAGCTCGCCAACCGTGGTCAAAAGACATCAGGAACGGTTTCCTTCACAATGCTGCCGCCCTCTATTGGCCACCTGCCAGATGAAGCCATGCTTGTGCTTTATTAGAAAAACGCTTATGCCGTGCATGCATCGCTTTCCCTAAGTGTCTATATTCGCCCTGCACATGATATATTCAACAATACACCCACGCCATTGCTCATGATGAGACAGTATGTGAATTCATACTCGGTGTACCTGCTGCGTAACCCTCTGGGCATTGCGCACATAGTGGTATCGGATAGGACGGGGCCTCACACGTGCCCATCAAACTGCCCTGAGCAGCAGTATATTGAAGGCTATGCTTCCGTTCAACTGTCACTCGCTCATAAGCCCATGATGTCTCCAGCCGAGCTGCGCCCGGTTGTTGCCTGCTAGACAACTCATCAGCAACAAACGATTGACAGCAAAGCTCAGCTGCACTGAAAGCAAGGCAAGGCGCGCCTGCACAGCGTCGCGTGTTGATGTGCAGATGAGTTCGACTTGTACTCTCCCTCCGTTACGCTCTGGCCTACAGAATATGAAGCGCAGGCAGTTGCGCTCTGTGTTGTACTCTTCAATGAGCTTCTTCGGGCGAGAGGTTGCTCAGCCATCAATGTTTTAAACGCATACCACTCATCCCCGAAATCACATCTGAATTGAAGAATGCATGCATCGGTCTTGCAACAATATAAGTCTTGTTGAAGTGGCATGTTGATCCTTACCTTTCGCCTGCATGCACTCTTGCAATCCGTGATAGCTGTGGATCCTTGTCGCCTGCATGCAGGCAAATTGTGCATGAAGCAAGTTTGCCACAACAACCGATTGTTATGCTCGTCATTCATGAAGAGTTCACGTGCAGCATGATTTGTGGAGTGGCTGACAGCTTTTATGTGTGCGTGCCCTGTAAGTTTTGTTGATAACAACGCATGCCGTTTTATAAATGCATGCACACGCGCTTCTTCCTGCTGCTGTCTGTTCAACTTAAATTCGGTTGCTCCTGCTACGAGACTTGTGGTGTGGGACCATTCGTCAGCTTGTGCTGACCCAATGTCAAATGACAACATCTAGTAATGGTGCCTGGCCTTATCTCTCTTTCTCATACCGTTGCAGCCGCACTGGCAGATCTCCAAGCACCTGTGGCAGGAGCGCTGCAAGAACGCTGCTATGCACATCTGTGCTGCTGAGCATATCATGCATGTCTCCAAAGGTAAGTCGCGAAACTTAACAAGTACAGTTGTCAGGCCACAAGCAGTACGTGTGGTGTGGCAGCGCTGGAAACACTGCAACTGTTGCAGAGCCACCAGTAAGACGAAAGCTGTAGTACCTCTTGCTCTGCACAGCATTGCGCTAGTATTGGCAACAGAGCCGTTCTCCCAGTGTTGGCAGCATGTTGCAAAGCATTTGGAAGTCTCCATTGCAGCGCGAGTTGCATGGTGCGGTTGCGTGAGACTCTGCCAGCAGCTGCACTGAAGGTGCCGACCATGTACCCGGGTGCGGCGACATCGCCAGTGTTGCAATCACTAGAAGTCAAACACTGGCCTCTGTGCATGGTTGCTTATCAGAACGTGAGCGCTCAATTGCAACTGCAACTGCAATAGCATGTCACAAGCATGTGTGCCGCACAGACTCACCTCCTGCAGGTAGTACATTGTTGTGATACGAAGTGTTACTGTTCGAGTCGAAGATGATAAAATGTCATTAAACTGACACGACGTCACTTCCTGGTAGCTCCGTAGCCATGCATGCCACGCTGCGGCGCAGACCTAAGCACTGCGTCTGTGTAGGCTCGCAATCTTGTGATAGTCATAGGCTCTCCCAAAGTAGGTCTTAAGAGGGAGAAACAAAGTCGCTGTGCGGAGATAATGGTCTGTCTCCTGCATGCGTGTGGGCATGAAAGACCATGTATCGTCCTGGAAGTGGTTCAGGATCCATACATTTCACTCATCTGACGTTCAAGCCTGCTTTTGCGCTTGAGCAGCATGAAGAAAGGGGATTACCTCTTTTGAGGTTGCAGTATCGTGTATACGCGTGGATTGAAAATGTATCAAATTCGTCACAGGGGAACATGCGTCAACAACATGCAAGCATTGCCTACGGCCATCGTCATTGCATCTCACGTCATTACGTACCAGCCAACTGTACCTGAAGTTCACTAAGTTGCCTGCTCATCAAATGCGCTTACTCCCCACCCTGTTGCGGACATGATTCATTGCCTTGCAGCATGCGCAAGCGGTCACAAACTGCAGTGCCGGTTCTATATGCACCAAAGGCACAATAACGTCAGGTTATATCCTCACACCCCAGTGCACGTGCTTCTGCGTGGCCCGTTTACCCCCTCTACTGCAGACATGTTGTTGCTATCCTGTCTGATCCCTGCCTGGCAACAGACTGAAACAGACAGGCACACCTACTGCAGCATGTGTGACAGGCCACTGCCTCTCGTGCCCTCTCATCATGTACACAGGCCATATGAATGGCAAGGGTCATGCATGCTCACACAGGCCCTCAACTGGTACAAAGGCCTCAGTGACGCCGCAATCTATGGATCCTGCTGGCTGGTGTCTGGCCATTTGCTGGTGAGTGCAAATGTGTTGCTCCTTATCAATGCGGGTTGGAGGATCGAGCGCTGTTCCACATTCAGGAAGCCAAAAGCAGCAGCGATGCTGCCTGGTGCCTGTGGCATGCATGCGGTATCATGGTCGCAAGCCTGAACGATGCGGCGTGCTGTTTTTGCGTCCCATCCATTCATGTGGTGCCATCGCTATGTGACAAATCAGGACAATAGCGCCACCGCTACAGCCTCAAGACCTTCTCTGTAGGACCAAGCACTGGCTGTAACGTGTACAGGTAGGTACACATGTCTGTGCTACTCCAGCAATAGCAATATAACTACATTGACAAAACGTCGCTACCTATCTTGAATTCAAAGCGTAGCAGAGTCGAGCACACATGCAGCCAGCCACCGCCAGGTGACAGCAGCAGCAGCGGTGCGTCGACGCCAGCACGGGTGGAAGCTTCGCAACCTCACCAAGTGGGTTAATTAATGCCTGCCGCCTGCCGTCTGTAGTATGACTGAAGCGCTGAAGGGATGGCATTGGCGAGGGCGAGCGAGCGGCACCGTGTGACACAGGTGCGGCTTTTGCTGGCCTTTTATTCTCCTATTCTCCATGTTAACACAGCTGCCCACTCCTAGTTAGTCAACACACTGAAGGCTGCTCTGCTGCTGCGTGCAGTGGAGCGCGTAGCTGTTTGCACGGGTCAATGCCTTACGTGGCCCCATGCCCTGCCCGTTCTATCATAGCTAGACTTGAAATTCAAGAAGTGCAGCCTGAGCCTTAGCCTGCCATGGCTGCATATACATGGTGCATGATGAGAAGGCTAGGTACACTCATACTTCTATTGCGGTTCAACTGCCAATAATGAGTGTGGCAGTGGTCCGCTTGTCATCAGAGGCAGATGGCAGCACTTTTGCAACTGCAAGGCATTCTATGCACACGCAGTGGTGGCAGGCAGATTGGCGAGCATGCAACTTTCTGCTCATTTGTCGTTTGCAGCTGTCATGTAATGCAGTTTCATTCCAAAGTCGCCAGCTGTATTAGTGGTGCTTATCTTGTGCTTGTAGCGCACTTAGGACGTAAGTCATCCATGGTCTGTGTGCACAAATTTCGTCGAAGCAACAAGTTGCAACAAGACATGCAGGCGAGGGCAGTATGCTTTGCTATAGGTATTGTGCTCTGTACAGGATGGGCGCGCTCAGATGGCGCTTGTGCACCGCAGGCTGTATGAAGCCATCACACTGGTGTATGATATGCGTGGCACACGGTTGCACCCAGCAGTGATTGTCTATGAATGCTATCGCCTCCAGCTTCCAACCGTGCGCGCCGCATGCCAGCAAGTCACGTAGGCCATGCCGCATGAATTCCGCTGGCGTGAGCCACCTTATTGTGATGGGAAACCGCGAACCATCAAACTTGCACAAGCCCGTGATCAGCCATGGGAGGGGCTCTGTGTATCCCCCTGCTTGCCAACACAACACTCTGGACCTGTTGTGCTGCTGGTTGTCATTTGGCCGCAGCCATGTTCTGCTGACCTTATACTCAAAAAGGACGTCACCTTGCTCATCCATGTCAGCTCCTTCGGCAGAGTTGAATGTTACTTGATAATATGCGGTGACATCCTTTCTGCTAAACATGAACTCGATGGCGGGGGAGGAACCATGGATTTCGCTTTGAGCAATGTGGTACTCCATGATGTTCAGTGCAGTTTTAACCTTCTCCTCTATGCGTTCCATGTTGAACTGGTGCTGTGCTTAACTGGTGCTGTGTTAGTGTGCGTGGGACAGAGAGTGAGCATGCCCACTTGGCACCCCCAATTTTTTCAGAAATTGACATAGTAGCATGAGATTCGTGACATATATATTGTGCGCAATGATTCGGAGGAACAGTTTGGATATCTGGCACATGTATTGTGAGCAGATGCAGCAAGGCACTGGACTTGGCACTTTTAGAGCTCAACTCACTCGCTGCTTCCCAACAGCAGCCATCAAATAGTAGGCCAGCGAACAATCACCGCAGACGGAACAAAGATACTGCATGGCAGATAGATGACACGCACCCTGATTCCATCCATTACTGCATTACCCTGGTATCCTGGAGATAGGACCTTGACCGCGATGGGACAAGCACGTGCTTTGCGGCATCAGCATACTCTGCACTACTTCAGAGTGGCAGCAGGGCCCGGTGGAATCAAGAGCAGAGCACCTTCAGTCCATGGCAGAGTACAGGATTAGCTATGCAAAACTCCACACATATGCAGTACAGTGTACAGTCAAGAGCTTATTGACATAGCAACGCCGTGCCGGCAAAGTGTAGGCAGACAAAGTGCATGGCGATTGTGCTCCACGCACATGATCTCATCAGGGTCATGCAACGCCTCGATGAGCATGACATGGTGGTAACTAGCCTTGCTGCGGCCATTCTCAGTGTTGACGTGGTTGTTGCGTGTACAAGCTCTATAGTGCATACTGCAAAAAGTCCTTCAGGTGCGCCAAGCTTGTCCCTCATGCCATACAAAGTGCAGCGTGGCCTCCATCGCTGCCTGGGTGCTGCAGACTTTTAGACTTGAGTTACTTGCACAAAAATGCATTCTTTGCATGATGTAGGCACAAAGGGTCTGGCATGGGGGGCTTTCAAATTGCTGTTATCACTGTGACCCACCCTTTGCGTCCAATAGCGTACGTCACGGTGCCGCGAGATGCGCTCCCATGTCGCAGTCCATACAACAAGCGTGCAATGCGGCAGGTGTACGTGTGTACTGCTGTTTGCAGCATGTTCTCATAATCGAATGAGCCTCAACGGGCAATGCAGAAGTCTCTCGGTGTGCAAAACTGTTTGGTGAGTTTGTAAGGGTGCCTTCCATGTACTGTGCGTTCAGTAGCTGCTGTATATGACCGTCCAGCCAATCACTGTGCTCAGCCTGGTGACATATTGCGCTCCAAGTTGCACATGCCGCGGAAGGTACGGCGCCGTGCACTGCACTGTCAATTCGGCCTACTGCTCACATCTCTGGTCCACAGAGGCGTTGCTTGCCATTCAGAGTGCTTCACCTCCTGCTTCTGTGGCAGCTCCTCCTGTCCCATAAGCTCGCGACTCTCCTGAGCATGCGTTCGCTCACCTCCTTCGCCTTGTGAGCCAGCATTCATGCTCAGCCTGCAGCACACCCGCCTTGCCCTGTGCAGCATGACATTGACACTCATGCTCTCCGAATCTTCATGCTGCTTCACGCGCAAATCTGCCCAGCACTTTTTCTGACATGTTCAAGCGGTGCTTTGCACAAATGTTCTGCCTGTCTCCAGCACCTGTTGCAAAACTCCGTATCCTAGCGTGAGGACGAGGTCACGCGCCTCTGGTTCGCTGCCATGCCTGACCGCATGCGCCACGTATTGTGTGGCTGCCGTTGTGGAGCGCCCGGCACCGCCGCGTTGATTCTGATTAAATCCCTCATTGCACGGGAAATTGGACGCTGCAGGTCGCAGCGCGAGCATGCCTACACTGTCACCAAAGGCCATCAATTGGCGTACACATCAGCGAGGTCGTCATTTGGCAAGGTAAGAAACCCGGTGGCAGCGAAGAGCAGTGACGCTTGAAGTGCTTGCCATACAACCTGTCTGCTCATGTGCTTCATTGTGCTCATGAACGACGTTAGGCCATTACATGTCGGCTTGACCCCCTTATAAGGTGCGGGAACCAAAGCTGCTAGGACGGGACCCTCGGTTGTTGCACGTTGCCATGTGACCGCCGCCGAGTTCATGACATAGCGCAGCATCGCTGCCGTGCACATGCGTGGACATAATAGCGCTTGTTGACGACTTGTAACACTTTCCGCACAGCGCTCCTTATTATTGAACGACTGGCAGACCAGCCCACCTCTGGGTGGATGGGAAGGTCTGTGTTGCATACTTGGGATGACAAATTCCAAACCGCAGCTTGTCGGCTTAATGGAGGCGATGCCATACAGGCAATAATGGATGACCATAGGGAAATGCTCTGCTAATTGATCTGGGTGTAGATAACGCACTGCTCCGGCAGCTGCTGCTGGTTGCACTAGGAACTTATGCAGGCCGTGGTAAGTGATGTTAGCAGGGAACTCGTCCTCATCCGGCGTCAAGGCGATCCTTGGCGTGCATATGGTGGCCTGATGCGCGGAAGGAGCAAGCGCGCCCGCGGGCTGTGGGCGGGGCCGTACAGCGGCGTTGCAAATTTTTGTTTGAGAACCACACTAGAAGCCACAAACCGCGTTTAGAATTAAGTCTACATGGAGATCTCTTCGCTCATGGAACATCTATGAAAGCGAGTGGAAGGAACACGTATATTGTCAAACACATGCAACGGGAACAATGAGCCGATGCATAATACTCATCAGATGATCATTTGTAGCTGTCTGACTTGAAATGCAACATGCACGACACAGCAACAATACTTGCCGGTCATCAGTTGTCAACAAAAATTTACAAGTGTGGCAGACCATGTGTGATCACTACTGTAAGTGACAATTGTTGCTCACAACGAAGTGTGAAAATGTGCTTCAAGCATGGCGCTGGAGGCAGGCCTCAAGGGCCGCCCGGCCACTTGCATGACCGCCCGACCGGCTTTGCCATGCACCTCGAGCGCGCGCAAGAGGCGCGACTACCTTACCAGCAAGCTCAGGGAGTCCTTGGTGGACGCTGCGGCTAAGCTGGGCGCGGGCAAACCGCGTGCCTCGAAGTGCAAGGCTTCGGATCTCGATGATGATGAGTATTTGCTTAGCGTTGGCATCATGGCGCACCTTTTCTGCTGTGACTCAGAGGCGCTGGTGACTACGGTTACAGTTGTGCTAGTAGGTTGTCCCACATGTACATATGCTGCCGCGCGCCCCTGCCTTTTGCAGTTCCACGTAACATGCTGACCTACCGGGCATGCGCTGCTGCGCACGTGCAGCGCGACACGTTCTCTTACAGCTATGTCCATGCCAGCTGTCGCGTACGCTGAGGTTCTCACTGTGGCGATGCCGTATGCGGCCCCCCTTCGAATTCATTGCAAGGGTTCCATCGACAAACCATCGGCGCATGTCTAATACCTCACGCCGTTGTAACACACCGTTCTAGCGTCTTTCCGTGTCCCTTTTGCCTGTTCTCGCGCATTGCCAGCTTCGACGCCGCCTCGTGTTGCCTGCTGCCGCTCATCTACGTAGAACTACGTACGTATTCGCCGAAGCGCCTTTTGCCTTTTTTTGCGGACGGAATCATGCTGTGCTGCGATGTTCGAGCGCACATGTGTTGATTTGGATACAATGCCATGTGTTGCTGGCATGTGTGCACAAAGTGTACATTTTGTGGTATACTTGTAGAAAATAATAGTGCTAGTATTCTCAAAGTGTTCATGTGTGAACATGATACATGCATCGTTGTACTCATGTGGGCTGCTGACGTGGCGCTTGTGTGTGTATGGTGGCACTACATGTACGGCACTGAAGCTTCTGTTGATGTATCCATGGTGTTCTCTGGTGAACTGGCATGGTGCCCGCGTAGTACAACCGATGTTTTCACGTCATGCGCTGTCATGAACTGCCGCGCTGCAGTGCACGCTGCTCGTCTAAACAATAGCGCTCCTGTAACCGTCGTCTCATGCAAATCAGCGTCTCCCCGAGCACAAAGCACGTACCCAGGACATGGACTCGTGCCAACGAGTCCTAACCTTGCAACAGCGGCAGCAATAGCGCGCAGTAGGAATAGCACAGAGTGCCACCAGCAGCAGCAGCACAGAGCCCACCACCAGCAGCACTACAGCACAGCAGCCGCACAGCAGCCGCACAGCATATGATACAGCAGGCAGCGGAGCAGCTGGCACAGCAGCAGCAGCAGCAGCCAGCGGGCAGCGGGGTGTAACAGCAGCCGCAGTAGCACAAAGGTAAGCAATAGCACAGCACAAAGCAAACCATAGCGAACATGGAGCTCCAGTAGCAGCAGTAGCAAACAAAGCCTTCAGGAGCACAGATACACACATTCAGCGCACGCTGCGCAGCAGTAAGCAGGACGGGGCAGCAGGCAGTACCACACTGTAAGCTGCTGCCTGCCTGACCATGCCTTACGAACTTGCAGGCGGAGACGGCTTGTCCATGCGCAGGTGTGACTCTGCGATTAAATGGCTGAAGGAGGAATACCCTTGAGGTCACATGGCAAAAAAGCCAGGCAAAGTCATAGCAGTTGTCCGTCTTGCTGGTCCTTTACTCTTGCGTGCTTGCATACAAGCGAACGTAGCTTTGTGCACAAAGTGCAGTGGCGGGAAGCACAGTCAGATGTGCGAACGCTTTTTTGTGCACTACTTTATAGTTCGACATTTCCTCCCCTCAGCGGTCGTGTAGAAATATTTCACCTTGCACAGAAGTACGTTTAAGGCCCTGCTGACCGAATCGCAAATGATTAAGTTCAGGCTGACTTTTCTTCGTGACTTTGACACCTTATGGAGCAGTTCAGATCTCCCCCTGAGGGCCCTCTCACATCCCAAACAGGTGCACATCCGGCAAGTGGGAGTGTCGCTTACTACAGCTGGAACCTCTGCACGCCGACACTCACGTTACGCACTGCCTTGAACGCCAATGCAGGACAGATACGTTGTGCGCTGTAACAATGGGCACATTCTGCTCTGTCCATTGAGCCTGCTGCAGGCAAGAGGATTCTGCCGCGAACGCAAATCAGTAATTGCAGCTGAGCCAAGCGAATGACTACCACAACAGTCGGTACGAGCACGTTCAGGGGTTGACCATAAGATCTTGTGATGGCCATGTAGGGAATCAGTCTGATGATTCAGTATTGCAGCAGTGTCATGCAGGTGCTCTGTGAATTTTGAAAACCACTTGCAGGCACCGCGAGCGTGGGAGCCACAGGCGAACAGAGGAAACAGGCAGTGCAAATGGTTTAGGATTGGCCCGGAGATAAGCTGACAGGCAGCTCTACAATGGTCTTCTGAGTGCTCATGCCTACTTGTAGCCACACTGATGTTGTCGTCGGATTCTTACACTGTCCTGCTTGCCTGTCCACTCCTGCTGAGACAGGGTTAGAGTCCTGGGTGCTCGACATCAACAGCCTGCAGCATGCCGCCCAAGTCCCAAACTCCGACCGCACCACCAGCAGCAGCACCAGCAACACCAGCAGGCAGCAGCTGCGATGGCGTCGAGGCAGAGCTGAGCAAAGTCGCGCAGGCCATTACCAAGGTGGAGGGCCAAATTGACGCTGTGGAGATCAAAGTGAATGATGTGGAGAAGGTGCTGCAGGAGGAAGGGAAACAGAACCCGGAGCAGCCGGTGTACCTTAGCATGAATGTGCAGGAGCTCAAGGAGCACCTCAAAGCTCTCAGGAAAAAGGAGGAGCAGCTGCGTAAGAAGGAGGAGCAGCTGCGTAAGAAGGAGGAGCAGCTGCGTGAGGAGAAGGCCAAGCTGATGGATAGGCAGGCCATGCCGTCTCCTGATGTGCCAGGTGTCATGAGCAATGACTGCCGCGTTCATGCTGTTGAAAGTTGGCCGCGCGGTGTTGAATAATGCTATAAGGGTTGAGTGAACGGTAGGCATGAACGCCACTACGACGCGCCGCAGTTATGCAACTATTTGACCTCACCTGCTACTTAAAGGAATCATAACCTTGTCAGCGTTTGCGCATACATGTGTCGGATGCCCTTTGTGATAGCCTGGCTTCGTTTTTTTGACACTGGATCAAGCAATTTCAAGTAAACTGAACACAATTCCTAGAAGAATGCAAAGGGGAGATCAGCTGGGGACGAATGTTTTCAGAAGATCTTGATGACTGCATCAGCCTGAAGGTCAATGTAGTTGGCTTGTCGATAGGGCAAACCGGTGATGCAAGACCAACACCATGTATGCGATCGCATTCATATGATCACTCAACCTGTACTCAATGCTGGATCATCACCTCCGGATTGTGTACATCTGCAAAATATGTGGCATCCTGTGCTGGTGACACATTATTTGCACCCTGATGGGCAGGTTTTTGCACCAGCAATAAGTCATTCCAAGGGTGCAGCTGATGTTCAGCGGATAAATAATTTCAGTGGCGCAATTGTGCTTGAGGGTTATTGGCTGATTGCAAGCACAGGCTGCATGCTGCGAAGGCGGTCTTGCACACTTAGTTGCCTCTTGCAGCAGCAGCAGCACCTGAGACCAACTTCAACTTCACTTTGCAAAAGTGCACCTTGTCTGTACACTTGCTTGCAGAAGTCCCAGTGCAGAGTCACCATGGATCATTTTGATGATGCCAATAACAAAAGCGTTGGGCAAGATTATCTGCTGCGCGATGGTACGAATGCGGAAGTCCTTTGCCGACTTTGTAACAGCCATTATTTCGGAAACATCCACCATTCGTCGGTGAATATTTACTGTAAATGTCAATGCGAGTTGTAGATTTTGTGACGGCATTGATCATGTGGTTGTTACAAGCAATCTACTGAAGCCGGTGTGACCGCATCCAAGGAAAACACCATAGACTACATGTAAATTGCGCGATTTTGCATCAGGGAGGTTCAAGTCACGACGTCAACTATGGTGCTCTACAGCATATGCGTTGTGCAGGCCTGTGCCTTGCTCTAGTCAGGAACACCTGTAATTGTTGAAAGAATAACTCTTGGTTATGTGCTGTGGTGCTTTTAGTTAGCTGTACTGACACTCCCTCCACCCGACACCTCTTCTCTGCCTGCTTTTGACAGTTGAGCCTTTTGTGCGGGCAGTTACAGAGCTCTTGAAGCCTATAGCGCAAGCAGTCAACGAGCATCTCACCGCGACCGTGCCGGCATCCAAGATGCCTGCAGCCAAGCTGAGTGAGTTGCGCGCTGCTGTCAACGGCCAATTGACCCCTGTCTTCGGAACAGGCGAGCTCCTCATCGAGCTGCTGGGTCCACCGCCACCAGAGACAGACGAATCTTTTGACTGGTGAGCAGCACTCAAAAGTTTCAAACACACTGCACACAAACTTTGTGGTGTAAGTTCAGGTGTACACCGAGTTGCCATTTTCTGGAGATTCTGCAGTAGTTGGAAGCAATGGCATATACTTTTGTAATTGTACAAGGCGTTCAGGTCAAAATAGTGATCTGTTTTCTGTTTTCACTCTTGCAGTCAGCGCCCACAGCATGAGTGTGCCCTGCAATTTGTTGTGTAAAGGGCCGTTGATAAGAGGTGAGCGCCGACATGATGCCGTGTTTGCAAACAAGGTGTCAAAGCGAAGCTCATATTGATACAAACACAATGCGCATTCTATACAATGCCAACAACTGTTCAACGCCAAAAACATGTGAGGGATCAAAATGGCGGATTAAACTTGAGTGTCAACGGTGGAAATCAGCGGCAGTTGAAGGGGAGTAGCTCAAGCACAAGTACTGGGAGGCAAAGGTCGGGAAAGCCAGTCTTGCATTCGCTTATTCAATAGTGTCGATGAAAGGGTCTGACTTGTAGCGCCAGATGTAAACATGGCCATATACCACGTGTTTCAGATCACGAGTACATGTTGTACAGATTTCAGCATGAACATGCCACTTAAAATGCGAAGTACATGTTCTGATGATATGGTAAACACAGATGGTACAGGCAGTTGTGGACCAACGCCAACTTCAATAAATCACATGTGAACATCAGACATCAACATGAACATCTGAAAGGTCAGGGTTGTACATTTGGGGACTCTAACAGAGCGCGTTACAGCAGCAGCGATTCCCTTGCTACCACTACTGCCCCGCATCACACCTTAAAGCTCTCACCTCCTCACTATGTTGGCAATGTTTGGAGATTTCTACATGCTAACAATTGCTGTTTGCATACGATGTCTGCACACAATGATGTACAGGGATGGGGGAGTAGAGCCGGCACTACGTCCTCAATACTCAGAGGAGATCAAGAACGGACTTCGGCGCGAGCTAGGGCAGCATCAATTTCCGCGAGATCTGTTGTGGATTGATGCGCGCAACATCACTCTGAGGAAGCACGTCAATGGCGTTCTTTTCCCTGTAAGCAGCAGAAATGACGAGCTGCTGATTGTGAGGGACTTCTACGGCACTCCACAAAACGGAGCCATCTTGGGCGTGGAGCTGAAAAAGCGGCTTACATGGCAGGTACCCCCTCTCAGCTGTTGCATCAACCATTGGAAATGAACCAAGCTTGCCGTTATTCCCATATCTCGATGGCAGTAGTACACTGGTGTGGATGTAGCTCTGATAATTGTGCTCATGGTTGCATTGCTTAGTTACCTTAAAGCAGGTAAGCATACAACAGGAACAAACACTCAAGGTGGTCTTTACAGACTTTGTGAATAACGTGTTGCATGTGTTGATGCTGGCAAGCCGTGCCCGTGGGCGATAAAGGCTTTCCACTTACGGCTCCTGAGCTTCTCAGCAAGCAGCACAGTTATCTGCCACGGTCTTTGGTTTCATCAACTCACCTGCCGCAGAACTTGTTGCTGTCAACGTATGTCCCACCTCGTAGTGCCATTGACCCACCTGGCGACGCTTGCGGCTTGCTGCGTCCGCTGCAGATCACGTGGAAGCCTGACGGCCATTACGTGTGGCCACTAACTAAACGTGGCTTGCCATGTGGAGACCGTGGTGGCCATCGTTTGTCGACGCTTTCAACCCCCATTAAAACAAAGTATTATGATGCCTGCAGCTATTGCAGGTGGCATGACATCCTGAGTTACCTACCGCAAGCAGTTGTGCGCTTTCCATGCGTCATGGCAGACGACTCATGAACATGACACTGAACAGCCAGTCACGTCGCAAATTGGGAGACATGCCGCAGCAGCAGAAGCAGCGCTTTTATTTGATGTGGTTTGTACTCATCTTGCCTGCCTGTCTCAGCCTTGTTGTTTGCTATCACTTACACTGCACGGCGCTGCCCATGCTGAGTTGCAACAAGAAGCGCGGAAGGCTGCGTTCACAGATACTGGAACAGAGACACACGTTACATTGCACTCGTGGCATCCAGTCTATGCTGTATACTATGAGCTGTTAACCGAACGCGTTATTGAAACGCCATGAAGCAGTCTATATTTTCGGTAAGACAGCCCGTTTTATCAGTGCTATCATTACACCATGTTCATACTTGTTCGTGCGTGATTTGGTTGCTGTGCACAGGGCCTACGCCAGGCGGAAACAGAGTTTATTGTGTGGCAAGCCGAGTCCAACTACCCATTCTGCCAAATGGTGACAGACCTCAACGCTGGTGGAGTGGCATTCTTTGCGTTGCCCGGCCATGGCTCTGGCCTGCGCATCATGTACACGGTTCTTCCATCCATGAAGGATGTGTGGGGGTTCATGGGAGGTCTTGTTCGTGGGCTAGATGTAGCTGCGCTTACCTCAGTCCTGCGTGTGGATGCTCCAGGCAGTAGCTTGCCACAGCAGCTGGAGCAACCTCGTCGCGTAAAGCCCAGATTGGACGGCCGACCAAGTGCAGCAGATGCTATGCTCACACGCGAGCAGCTGTTTTGGAAGCAGATTTCGACCGACCGTGCAAATGAGGATGATGTGGCGTGTCTGCAGGACCTAGACATTTTTGGAGGCAAGCCCTATCCTGATGGAGTCCCATACCATTGGTGATGCGTATTCTGTGGCGCACACCGACGCTCTTCACCCTGTGGCACTGCCATAAATTGATGCGCAGCCTCGTGTGAAGAGGCGCAAAGCGTCCGTACATCAGCAAACCCATTGTACACATGCGATTGAATTGAAATTCATACAATGCATCCTCAAGTGCTGTTATTGTGCCTGGTCGCCGGTGCCAATGCCTTTGATTTGCTTTGTAAGAGAAAAACTGCCTTGAGTTGGTTCCCTCTACCTTTCCAGACAGCACAATATATTGCCTGTTGTTGCTGAGTTTACGCGTTCATATGCATGCCTTAGCCAGCTCTGCACAAACAAGCAGTTGAGTTCAGCAGTGTCATTGACTGGCCGTCGATGCTCATAAGATTCGTATTGCAGGGATGTCACGACTCAATGATTTGAAGCAGCCAACCCCCTTGTTCCTGAGTACGTATCCCCAAGCTTGAATTACCTCACCTCACCTTCTTTTTTGTTACCCAAGGCACCCGAGAGCTAGCTGACCCCTGCTATCACTTCATCTATTGCCCTCATTCGCCAAATGTCGACTCCACGCCAAGCAGTATATATGCTGTGGCCGTCACGGTGGTGGTATCAAGAAGTAAAAAACTGCTACAGTAGTTGCGCCTGGTGGTCGAGGTTCACTGGGGTATACAATATAGCGTGTCAGTGGCAGCATGCGAAAGGCGGTATTTCTGCAGAGTGGTCTTCAGGTCCTCACGACAGGCCCTCGCAACACCCAAAGTGGTCGGTTTTTAGGCAGTCACAAAAGTGCATTGCAACTGCCATCAGCATGACAGTTGGCTGCTCGTGTACTTATGATCTTGTATTTATAGCAGCCCCAAGGTGGGCTTGATGCGTTGGATAAGAATGCAAAAAACTAAAATCGGACGGGCCCTTAGAGCCCTGCGTTGCAGGCTTGTACTAGACTCATGGGGGGCAGACACAGCGGCACCCAGTCTGAGCCACACCTATCGTAGCCGATGTCTCCATCTCTTGAGCGAAAACGCCGGAGGACCGCGGTTATGCCTCTAGTATACATTTGGGCCAGAGGCGCCCGGTCCTCGATTCCTTGCCTAAGCACGCCGCTGACGTGCCTGGCCGAGGTTCTCTTTCTTGCGTGTTCAAGCAAACGATCTACAGTGTGCCCTGATGCTATCCGTATCCCCATGTTCCAATATCCCCTGCTGCTGCCCAAAGCCGTATCCTCACCACACGCGACTCCGCAGCTCCTGCTCACAGCCAGCATCTCCCATCCCCTTGCTGCCTGATGCACCCTCGCCACCATCAGCGCCACCGCGAGTGCTGCCGCACCTCTCGGTGCTAACGAGCAGTGTACTCGATGGACGATGACAGCAATGACTTTACTGAGGCAAAAAAGCAGCAGCTGTAGCAAGCAACGATTCTGGTCGACCCGCGTTCGTGCCCGTGACGCTGACAGCCACAGATGCCGCCTCTGCTGCTGCTGCGGCGGCACCTCTGCTCCCCAGCACCACTGCTGCCGCTGCTGCTGTCCCGCAGCTAGTGGAGTGGCAGTGTCGGGGTCGATAGTGACTGATGCCGACGAGGTATTTTGGGCTGCTGCTGCAAGGCGGCAGAAAGAGCTGGACCGCCTCACCAAGGAGACGCAAACCCCGCAAGACACACGGGCAACCTGCCTTCCAAGCGCATCCTCGTCGAGTGCAGCTGGCGTCAAAGCAGGCGAGTACAGCAGCAGATTGAGAGACGCAGCAGCAGCAGTAGCACGCCTGAGTTTATATTTGTTGTTTGGACTGCGCTTGTCGGGTTTCTTTTAGTGAAGAACGAGGTGCGTGCTTGCATGGTGTTCAACACAAACGCGATTATAACATGTGACTACCGGTTGCTGTTACTGCTACTGGGGATGCGAGCTAGGGTCCATGCCTGCCGTTTCACAACGCGTGCATACCCCTGCTGCTGCTGCTCAGCTGCCAGGGCAGCACCACGCTGCCCGGTTGACTGTGTGCTGGCGACTACGCGAAGCCGCTACAACAGCATCTGGCTGCTGCAGCGATGGTACACCCCCCTGGGGTACCATTGTTCCCCCCCCCATGATGGAGGCAGCCTTTGGCGCGTCCGCATTCATGAGAGTGGAAGAACGGGCTCCCTCTGCCCCAACCTCAGCCGCATCCCCTGCGGCGACAGACACAGCAACTGCTGCGCCCTCGGTGGCCAAGCTCCCCCTGGCTTCCGTAGCTCCTCGCGAGCGGCTAGATGATCGAGTGACCACTTTGTCCCGCTCGAGGCCCCGTGTGAAAGCGCTTGATGCCATGTCGCCCCGTCGAGCGTGAGCAGGTCCCTTGAGTCCCGGGATCCGGCAACAAGCACCGAAAACAAGGCGTTCCACGCCTTGCTACCAGTCGCGGAGATGCTGTGCTCCGCTGAAATTTCGTCGGTGGCTCAAGCTACGCTCCAGTCTCTCGCGCTACTGCAGCTCCTGGCCGGTGGAGCAGCACGCGCCCAATCAGGCTAATCGAACCCTCCACTGTGGAGTGTGAGGATCACCTATCTGTGGCAGCTCCCCTCAGACAGACAGCACCTGGCTCTGGGTGATCAATCCAGAGCACAGCTGCTGCTGTGGGGAGGGGGAAGCTAACTGCCTTGCAAGGACAGCCAAACAGCAGAGAGATAAAGAGACACACTCCAATGTAAATATGTTAGAACCCTAGTACTATTAGCTCCTGGTCACCAGGTAGCTAGACTGCCCATGCAGCTTGCGCAAAGCCCTGGTGGAAAAACCCTAAGGATTCAGGCCCCCTCGCCCTGAATCGAACCCACAGATACCCAGTACCCCCAGGCCAACTGGTCAATCTGTAACTGAAAACTGTAACTGCTCTGCTGGTACCCAGGCTGGCAGTAGAAGCCCCACAAGAGCACCACCATGCATCCTGTTGCTAACAGGACTTTTACCCCTTATTGTGAGGAAGCTGTAGCACATGCTCAACAATTGCACACTCCTCACACATGGGTGCGCAGAGGAGCAGATGGCGGCGCCAAAACATCTATGACCACCACTAATTAGTCGCACGCCGGCGTGAGAGAGGTCGAAACGCTGTATGTTGTGGGACTTCTACTGCCAGCCTGTGTACCAGCAGAGCAGTTACAGTTTTCAGTTACAGAGTGACCAGTTTTGTGTTCTGATCAGTTGCATGCGCGCCATTATGGTGCCTCACACATGCATGAATTGGCATTCATGCTCTGCAGCCTGGCCAGTCCTCATGTTTGATACCAATATGCGTGCGCGCAACAGTTTGTGTTGTGATCAGTTGCATGCGCGCCATTATGGTACCTCACACATGCATTTATTGACATATATGCTCTGCAGCCTGGCCAGTCCTCATGTTTGATTGTTACGGTTTGCACAGTCTGGAACAAGCTGCAAAAAACAAAAAACTTGGTAGGAAAAACACAAAAAGCCAAAAATGGCATTGTGGGCATTTTGGGCCTGGGACCCCTAGAAAATTTGGGATCCCTTCTAAAAAAATCTGCCCTGTTGTGAAACGGCAGGCATGGGCCCTACACTGGTCACCGACGAAACGCCGCTTGTCGTGCTGGGCCCTGAGCATGTTCACAAGCCGCGCAATGGACTCCGCCCGCTGCTCATGCATGTGCTCTTCTCGCCTGGTTGACCAGCTCCGCAGAGGGTCCGTCAGATGAATAAGCACGAGGCATGCGCCGAAAGGATCAGCAGCAGCGGCTGACTCCGCGGCAGCCCAATCCGACGGCACGGGCAAAGAGACAGGTTCCAGCCGTGCCGCCTTGGCCGCAGCCGTTGTCCTCGCTTGCGACAGCGTCGGCATCACGGCACCAGGGTCTCCCACAGGCTGCAGCAGGGACTCCCTGCAAAACACAACAGACATAGTCTCCCATCAGCATTTGTAAAATGCCAATGCGATGCGAATGCGATGCGTGAAATGTTGCAATGTTCACAAGTCATGGATGTCATCTCACAGCCAGCGTATATGCAGTTCATTGCGGCAAAAGAATCATTTACAGCACGGTCGCCACAGCAGCAAAGCCTGGCGGTGAAATGTTGGCAAAAGTGGCAAAGAGCTGATGTGGCTCCCAATGCCGATCATCGCAAAGCTTCGATATGATGAGCGCCAGCCTCTGGCACTTTAATTCACACGGTGACAAGACACAGGATCAGGTGTTGGGTTAGTTAACACGTTTCACAGTCTGAGACTGGGTGGGAGGGACGTTAAGAAGGGGTAGTACGCAGGTGCTCACCAGCATCTAGTGTGGCGCCCTGGCATGGCAAGCATGGTTGTTGCGTGCACGCATATTCGTATCAAACATGAGGACTGGCCAGGCTGCAGAGCATATATGTCAATAAATGCATGTGTGAGGTACCATAATGGCGCGCATGCAACTGATCACAACACAAACTGTTGCGCGCACGCATATTGGTATCAAACATGAGGACTGGCCAGGCTGCAGAGCATGTATGTGATACAAAGTCCATGTCACAGTGCAGTTCAAGTGCTGTGTACACCTTTGACTGTACTGTACAAGTGTACTTCAGGCCAGTTCACCTGAGGACCATTCCTAGGAATTTGCTTGGACTGTTCCAGGAACTACTTGCACAGAACAATCTGGGGCAGCATCTCTGTGGCTTGCTTGGGTACGTATGGACTTGTATTTATAAAGGCCCAAGGGAGGCCGGGTTGCCTATGCAATCGAAAAGCTTGCGTCAACGCAGCAGCCTAGTCTGCGCTGTGCCCTAGGAGTTTGGATACCGGCGCCGCAACACAGCCCAGCATTCGCGCTCCACGTGTGTATGCCATGACGCGCTCCGCCAACTCCCGCGCCAGCGATATGCTCAGCTCAATGAGGATCTGACGCTTAGCTAACCCGGCCTTGCGTAACACATCTGCCTTCCCCCCCCCTGAGCACAGTGCTGAGTGCATTGCCAACTCCTTAACAAAAAGGCTTGTCTGCTTGCCCAGCCGTCCGTACGACTCCTGCACGAATGGCACAAAAGCCCAAGATGACGTCAAGGTGCCGGTGTGGTGCTTGACCTTCGCGTCCTCCCCCACCCCAGCAGCATAGCCGTCCGTGTTCGAGGCATTTGTTTTGCCTGTCAGGTACGAGCTCGCTGTGGGCGCGCGCACACTTGTGTCTAGCACTATTCCCTTGTTACGGTATGCACTGCTAAAGTGCAGACACCCTGGGTCAATGACTGTGTCCGCCCGATACCCCGGTACCTTGAAGACGCTAGCGTCCTCATTGCGGACAATAGAGACATGGTGCTGTCTCAAGATGCGCTGTAGGCACCGCTTTTGGGCAGTGTGTGTCGCGTTGTGCCCCCGTATGTGCTGGCTGGGGCAGCTGATCGCATGCGTGGAGGTGGGGCTCACGTCACTGCACCGCCATGGGCACACCTCGCCCTGTATGCCCCACCCGTCTATAAAGATCGCAACCATAATCATCGTGGCTGCTGCCATACTGGACATGGGCGCCGCACCCGGGCGGTCATTGGCAGCGGGTGGCGCGCTCATCCACGCCATTGCCCCGGACGCACGCTGGCTGCGCAGCTGCGCCAGGACCCGCGCGCTAGCCTGTTGGCGGCGGCGGCTGGTGTCACGCAAGTCACCAATAAGTGTAGCCTGCGTCGGCTTGCCCACGGCACCAGCCGAGGCAGCCTCTAGGTCCTCCACCAGGCAGTCCTCGTATTGACGTCGAAGAACATTTGAAAGGCGGGCTTGTAGTCCGTGCGTGAAGTGACCGCGCCGGCGGCGGGGCACTACCTTTCTGCAGATCTCGTCAGCATAGGCCTCCCAGTCGTCGTCGTCGTCCTCCTGCCCGCCGCTGCAGCTGCTTTCTTCCGCGCTAGTTTGTGTTTTAGCGGGCGTGGAAGAGGCAGCCGCGGCAGCGGCTTGAGGGCCAGGTACGGTCGCCGCCGCAGCGGCCGCCTCGGCGCCAGGCACAATGCCGTGGGTGTGTGGGGCTGGCTCAGTGGTCCCCGTCTCCGTGACGGCAGTTGCGGCGTAGATCGCTTGCACCGCAGTGGGGAGCGTCGACGCTGCGGCCGTTGTATCCGCTGCCCACCGTAGCAACGATGCTGGGAGCTGCTCGGCCACAGCTGTGCGTGATTTTTCGCCGCCATCAGCTGTCAGCGCTCGCGTAGAGCGTCGCACGGCCTCGATGATTGGCGGCAGTCCCTGGTCCTCGCGTATTGCGCATGAGTGCTGCGCGAACCAGGTGACTGCGCCGTGTTCGTCAGTGCCGAGCCTCAGGGCCCCTGCTGCCACAGTGGCATGAATTATTGCAGGCCGCAGTGTTGTGCATGCCTGGGCCGTGTATGCGGCTGGTGCCAGTAGCCCCAAAAGCGGCATGCCCAGACCGCCTCGTCGCTCCGGCAACCGTGACGCCCGCAGTGGCACTGCGATGTCCGTGAGTTCTGGCGGGCCCAAGCGCGGCAATACCAGCACGCTGCCACTGCTGGCTACCTCATTGTCACCAGCAGTGCAGGCGGCCAGCAGGTGTGACTTCATGACTGCCGCGGTAGCGCAGCCGTGCAGGTGCAGCATGCGTTCAAGCGTCCATGCACAGAACCCGTCAAATGCGTGCAGCCATGTCTCACTCAAAGCCGTGTCAACGACCCGAGCTAAGAAGCCCATCCGCTTCGTCAGTGACCTGCGCAGAATGAACTGTGCTGCCTGTAGGTGATGCCGCGCCATCCCAGCTAGCTGCCACGACAATCGCCATGTCCCTGCGTCAACAAGATGCTTGCTCATGGCAGCATGCACATAGGCTGGGTGCCCTACCGGTACCCCGACCGACGTAAAGCCCTGACTGGATTCTGGCATGGTGGCGTCCACAAACGGTATGTCAAGGGCGCGCAGGCGTGCTCTGGCCGCTTCATCAAACACTGTGCCGCGCATGGCAATGGCCAGCGACTTGTCTGGTCGAACGCGTAGGCCCCCTGCCGCAAGCCGACGGATCACCTCTGCCACCCCAGCGGCCGCTGCATCGTCGAAGTAGGCAGCTTGCAGCACGTTGAGGTCATCCAGGAAAGCGCAGTGCGGGGCTGGCGGTTCCGCTGTGCTGTGGCCGTAGGCCGGCATACTGCCGGGCGTCGCATTCACTCCATCAGGGTAGAAGAGTAGGAATGCCGCTGCCACTGCAAAGTACAGCGGCCCTAGAGGGTCCCCTTGCTGGCACCCTAGGTGGGAGCAGATAATGCGAGCTTCACCGTTCACCTTCACTCGCATCTCTGGGGCAGTGTCACCACAGTATACGGACTCAAAGTGCGGGAGCAGCTCCGGACAGAAGAGCATAAGTCCCCGCACAATGGCGGCGCGATCCACACTGTTAAATGCGTTCTCACAGTCCAGCTGGATTGTGGTGCCATACAGCTCGTGCCACACGCGCGCGCGCGCTGCCACATGCTCGACGCCAGACCGGTATCCTACGCCAAACTGCGACATGGAGGCCAGCAGCCCCGATATTTTGCCCTTGACACCCCGTGCCGCTGTGGACCCGAGGAGTCTGCGCCAGACACTGGAGCAGGCGATCGGACGCCGCTTCTGTCCTATGCCTGAGAGGGCCGCGGCGCGGAGAAGCCGTTGCGATTGCTCCGGCAGCAGTTCGGGCTCAACAAGCAGCGTCGTGAACACCTTGGCCAGGTGATGGGCGAATGCCGGTTCCATCACATCCGATTCTGAATCACCAGCTAGTCCTGGCGAGGCACTGCCCACGGGGCGGGTGGCTGCTTTCACTGGTGCACCAGGCCCAGCGGCCATCAAGAGGTGTTCATAGCGTAGGCCGTCCAGCCCTCCTGCCTTCCCCGCCCCTGCTGCGGACAAGGTCGACAGTATGTCTGTCGCCTCCACCTCGAGGCGCCGTCCGGCTGCGCTGGCAGCATCCTCAGGCCTATCGCTGCGATCATGCGCCTGACCCGATTCGAAGACGGGCCTGCCGCTGCCAGCGGGCCCGGCGGTCGTTGCCACCCCTGCGCCGTGCAAGCAGTGCCGCCGGGCGTCGCGTACCAGGCCGCGCACTTGCTCCATTGGCGTATCGACTACCCCGGGCCGGGTGCCAGTTTCAGGGTGCTTTGCTGCCAGCACCTGTGCCGTGACCTCGTCTGCTGGGGCGCATGCTTCACGCGCCTCTAGTCGTGCGGCAGCCAGGCCTACCCCCCGTCGCTTGCCTGAGAGGGCAGCGCATGCTGTTTGCTGCCTGGAGTCAGCCTCCGTCCAGTCGGCATCGAAGTTCGTTTGTGCCGACGCCGTAGCTGCGTTGTTTGGTTTGGGGGCCCGCAGCGCCGCTGCTGCTGACAGCGTCTTTCTCAGTAGCTCCGCAAAGTCGCCAGACAGCAACGCTGCCAGCCGGGCCGCAGGCGGCATACCGGTTCCCTCCGGTTGCCTACCAAAGGCCATTGCTGCTAGCAGGTGCAGCAGCCTGTAGCCGCGCTGCACTAGAGTCTGAGAAACCTGATGAGCAAACGCCCCGGCACCATGGTGGAGGCGCACCCGTGCCGCCTCACGTGCACTGTCTGTGGCGTCCGCCAGTAGTCGTGTGGCGTGCTCCACTAGCCGTGCCCACTGGGTGCACTGCAGCTGAGTGCGGAAGGGGTTGGCAGTCGTGGTGAACCGTAGCAGCAGTAGATCCGCCTCATTGGTCTGGTCAAGTGCGTGGACGACCGAGGGCGTCGAGAGGTCCCAAACCAGGGATGCTCGTGACTGGGGCTTTGAGGGCCTGCCACTGGTGGTGGTGGTCGGGGGGGGCGGTGACGCGGCATCGTCCGGCGGGTCCAAGTCCATGTCCGCCCATCCCACGGCCGTCCCGTGGGGGGGGCTGCTGTCCTGCAGCCTTAGGCTGTTAGACTGAGTGCGGCTGCCGGCGCTGCCAGGCGGTGCCGCAGCAGCTGCCGTTCGGCGCCGGCGTTGCGCGCCGGTTGCCGTGGCCGCCGGGCGTTTCTTGCTGGACTTTGAGTTGGCAGCGCCACTAGCCGGCACCGCCGGTGGCTTTGGAGGTGTCGCTGCGGCAGCCCCCGCCGCCGCGGCCGCGCCGTCGCTACCCGCACCCCCGCCCTCGGACTGGCCCGGGGGTACTGCCGGGCGTGCGCGCGTGGGGGCGCTTCCATTCCGTCGACACGTGTGGCATGGCGAGGTCAGCGCGCATTGCCTCTGCCCCGCGCTGGCTGACATATGGACCAGACCGCAGGCACCTGTGCATGCACTCAGCTTCCTTACCGCCCGTAGGAAGTCTTCTGCCGTGCAACCATACATGGTGCTCATCTCCTGCACACGCTTGGCATGGTGTGCCCCAGTGTTGCAGGTACTGCTGCCTGAAGGGGCACGGTCACCGGATGGGTCGTGATCAACCTGCTGCCGGATGCCCTTGGCGTATGCTGCCGCCAGATTTTGCTGACAGTGTGATGTGCTCGCCTCAGGGTTCAGCATCGACCTCGTGCAGCTACCACCGTTGAAGTGGGCCACTACCGGTGCCATGCGGCTCGCAGCTGACAGTTTGCCTCGCTGTTTGCTGTCCTCTTTCTGACCAAGCTGCCAAAATGCCAGTGTGCATAAAGGACACCTCAGTGGCTCATGCTGCTGTGGCAACTGTAGCGCAGTACGGGGCTGTGTCCGACTCGGAGCCGTGATGTGGGTGCTGTGAGCTTGAGTGGTCGCCGACGCTGTCATAGTGGTTGGCAAGGGCGGAGCTGCCGCAGGGGCGACAAGCAGTTCAAAGTGTCCCACATTTGTATATAGCCCAGGCGGCGTCCACAGCACATCCAGATGGCAGTCAGGCTGAGCTGGAGTTACCGGTGCGAATACCGCTGGCAGCCCCATCAGTTGTGCCAGCACCAGCCCTGTTGATTTTTGCGTGCTGCCAGTGGCCTGAGGCTCGGCCTGCCACACCGTCACCGAGACCGCGTAGACCGCTGCAACAATGGCCCACACAGACAAACCGAGGGGCCGTCCCCACACGCCCTCTTCCTGTAGGCGTTGCAGCAGGAGCGTGTGCCCGCTGTCCGCGCTGTCCGTTTCATTTGTGCCGTACTCGATTGCGAGGCAGCGAGCGCGTGTCCCGTACGTGTCGAATTGTTCACGTGTACACGCAGGTTGGGCTGCTGCATGCGCGGTCAGTTGACGCATCGATGACATGCTGGCCCCTTGTTTGCCCGCCCCCTGCGTGACGTATGCCACCATCCCGTCCAGCAGTGCCTCTCGCATGGCAATCACCAGTGCTGGGGCCGGCAGTCCGTGCTCAACTGCGACGCTGCCTATGCCGTGTAGAGCTGTATGAATCAGGCAGTTGCCGTTGCCCACGTTGCTCACGGGGCGAAGCTCCCCACCACGTGCTAGCGTCGCTGTGTTTTCCCCAAGCGCCTGTTTGTGGAGTGCCTGCAGGCCCGTGTGCCAAGTGGAAAAACCATAGTTGGTGGCTTTTGCCAGCGCGTCTTGCTGCTCCTCCACGGTGACTGTATGGCACACGGTTGAGGGTATCCGGGTCGCCACCGTCACGGTGGTGACCTTCGCCGGCCCGGATATTGGTGCTGAGGGGGCAGAGGCACCGCCCCTCGGCGGTGTGGTGGCTGGTGCCAGGGGTGCACGAGAATTGTCGCACTGGGCCTGTCGCTCCTGCGTCCGCCGTCTGTGTTTACCTCTGCGTCGACTGCGCTTTCCACTGGCAACCATAGCCGTGACAGGTGCTGTCTCGGTCATTGTTGCGTGGGTGCTGTTATCACCAGCCTGCGTTACGTCTGACTCACCACGTTTCCCGGCTGGCTGGCGAGGCGACCTGGCAACGACCGGTTCCCTAAGGGAGAGTTGGTCAAACACCGTTGCCAGGTCATTACCTTCTTCTCGGAGGGAGAGCAAGCTGAACGTGACCGTCAGGTCATGCATCTGACTCGCCAGCGGTGCGCAGGAAGTCCGGCCCAGCAGGGTCTGTGTTGCTGGCGCGTCGCTGGGCGCCGGCCGCATATGCAGTCGGCGTGACGTGCGGAAGGGTCCAAGCTTGGTACCCGTCGGCCAAGCGCAAAGCACCGTGACGCGTGCCCGATTGGGGGCAAGGGCCAGTGCACGTACCCTGCGCGCGAGTGCGCCAGCCGCCCCCAGCAGGCCTTGCCAGTGTGATCCCGTCGGGTCCCTGGGGCATTCGCTAGACTGAGCGCCCGCTGCGACAGCAGCTGCGGCACTGCCAGGTGTGCTGGGCACACGATCGTTGCTTGACATCGTTGCGCCGCTATCGCTAGCACGACTTTCGCCAGGCAGCACACCCATTGTGCTGCTCCGGGTCAGTCTCGGCAGCGGCGCATCTGCCACACCGTCCAACGTAGATGCATGGGCTTGCCTGGGGTCTACCCCCAGGTGCTCGCATCCGAGGATTTTGCGTATGGGACCACATTTGCTAGCGGCGGCGAGCAGCGCGGCTGTTGGCTTCAGGCTATTCCCCCCACCAACAGCTGCACCACCCGCTGCCGCCGCGCATGTCGTTGGTCGGGTGTGTATGTCAGCAATGTGATCATGGCCTGATGCACGGTCACAGCCTGACAGTGTGCATGCTGTCGCGGCGACCGGGCCTGCGAGGCAGTCGGCGCAGCGCCACACGTCGCACTGGTCCAGGGCCCCTAGATCACCAGATGGTGTCGTGGCGCTTGCTGCTGTGCGTCTGATGAAGAGGTTGCCGCACCCATCGCAGACCTGCTCCAGGCCGCCGCATATTGGTCGGTGGTCTAGGAAAAGCTGAACATGCAGTTCTGCAAATTGCTTCCCTTTCCCTGTGTGGCGCGTGCGCTGGTGTGCACATGCGTGTGCCGCTGGGCAATTCTTTCCCGGGGCCCGAGGATTTGCTCGCACTATGAACTTGTCGCACATGCGGCAGTCCAGCCCCGGGATATTGACCTTCCGGTTGGCAGCGGGTGTCTTGGCGGGCGCCAAAACTGTCATAGCGGTGATGCCGGATATTGGGTGCCCGTTGCGACTGTTACCGTCAGAGGTGACGCTGCCGCCTGACAGAGAGGCGCCGCTGCCAGCTGGCTGCAAAGACCGGGACGTGATTCGTCTCTGGTGACCCGCCGGCCCAGGTTCGCCAACTTCCATCGGTACAGGCATGGTCACGGTGACCGGCTTTGCCAGCGCACCGCCAGACTGTGGCTCTGGACGGGTGACGCTGCCAGTGCTTTGGGCGCTGGCGCGGCGCCGACCCCGCCGGGGTGCAGCCGCCCCACGTTCGCCGCCCGGTGCAGCAGCCGCTGCGGCCGCTGGTGCTGTTGTCACCATGTCTGCAGTACATGAGGTTTCCGCTGCGGTGACCTCCATCGGCTGAGGACCGGGATGCCACTGGGGAGAGGCGCCGCTGCTAGCTGGCTGCGAAGGCCGCGACGTGATCCGTCTCTGGTGACCCGCTGGCCCACTGGTAGGTTCGCCAACTTCCATCGGTACGGGCTTGGGTACTAACTCTTGCTAGCCAGCTGCTGGACAGCAGGGACTCATTGGAGCTGAGCCATCACCGATACACCAGGTGTGTGGTCTTTTCTCCATGCAAGTGGTTAGCCTACATCCTGAGAGTGAGCTCCTGTTTCCCAGAAGGGCTTGGCCTGCTCATGGAGCATCCCCAGAGGCCTTTCCTTTCGGATCATGGCTCAGCTCCAACTCTCGGGATAACACCAGCGTAGCGCGGAATCACTTTTAGCGCGCCGTATACCCAATGTGACGTCCTCCCAGAGAAGTTGCATTGATGAGTTGCACACTACCATGCCAGGCTTGCTACTGCGCTTAGCCCGACGAGTAGCGGCACAGTGTTTGCAACGGAATAACTCAGATCTGCATGACATGCAACGCGGCGATCAAAGGCCGAGCCCAGAACGTTGCACCTGGAGCCGCGACATGCATGCTCGTAGCAACATCGCATGTGCGCTCAACCCCCTTACGACTGGACACTGTCGAACGGGTGCTACAGCGGTAGTCCTCATGGCAAGGAAGGCACGCGGTAGTACTGATCACACTGCCGCGTACAGGCCTGGACGACGCCGGGAACGTCGTTGCTACCCAGCCCTGACTGCTAGGCATTTTACATAGCCGATGCAGGCCCAGCAATACACCCACTGAAGATTCAGCGTCTTCTGCAAAGAGGGGGTGTTGACAGCTGGATTTAATCATGGGCAAAGTGTCTTGGCAATCATGTCAAACATGCTGTATCCGAGGGGCGAGAGCCTGCCTGACGTACGCATGCACGGGACATGTTGTCATTGCTATGCCATGCAGAGCGACCTGCAACAAGCGTAACGGGAGTACATAAGGAGAATCATGGCGGATAGCGTATCAAGATCGGCGACGGACAGCTCCGGGGAGGCTGGAACGACCCCGGGAGGCGAAGGGAACGGTGGCGGTGTGCAGCAGCAAGCGCTCGTGCCCCCGAGCAGCAGCCGGCGACGCAACCCTTCACGTCGTCGGCCGGTCTAACCTCATCAGCGACGTCGAGCGCCGCCCCCTCGACCGTCGCAGTGACGGCGACCACCACCGCCCCCGCAACCGGAGCCGCCCCGGTGTCGCTCCCTGCTTCCACGGACCCCTCCGGCGCGGGTCTTGGCGTCCCGCCTACGACCTCCGCTCCTCAACCCGACTTCAACGAGATACTGCAAGGGCTGCGTCGCGCCCTGCCGCTGATGCCAGAGGGCGCCCTGGCTCAGCTCGCGGGACGCGCCGTCAAGGAGGCGGCCGAGATGACGTCCCCCGTCTCATTTGTCGGCACTCGTCCGCCGGCCTCATCAGCGCGCCCTTCCTTCACGCCAGGCTTCGCGCCCTTCTACCACGCACCAGACCCTTTCGCCACGCGCACGACTCTGCCTCCTTCCCTCACTGCGGTGCCCACCGCGGCAGAGCTGGAAGCGACGGTCCAGGAGCTTGAGCGCGCGCTGGATCAACGCATCAACACCACCCTCGAGAGCAGCCACGTGGCCGAGCGCGAGCTCAAGGACGCCGAGCAGCGCGCCGCCGCCGTCGAGCGCGACCGTCGTAACAGCCGCCCCAGCCCTGTGGCGAACCCCTCGCAGCTACAGCTCTCGCTGCTGCAGGGGCAGGAGGCTGAGTACGCTCACCGCCTGGAGGTCGTGCGACGGCAGCAGGCGATCCTGTCGCGTAACCACCACCTGTTCGTCGAGCGCCTGCACCGCTACACGCGCATCAAGGAGTACCTGCTGGAGGCCAAGCGCGCCGGGCCCCAGCGCTGCACCAGTTCGTGCAGGAGACTGCCCCGCGCCTGCTGGCCGATGCGGCGCAGTGGGACGCGCGCGACCTTCGAGAGGACCCCAGCGTCGGCCTCACCGGCGCGGGCCTTCCCTTCGCGCCCCCACAGACCACTACTCCGTTCGGCATGGGAGCGCGCGCCAGCGGGAGTCCCTACGGCGTCGCGAACGGCAACGCGCCCCCCCTGCTCAGCGCCACCGTTGGCACGTCACCCGCCACGAGCGGCAGCGCGCCCCCCGACGCTCAGCGCGAAGACACTAGCTGGCAGCGCTACTTCAGCCCTACGGCGATCCCAATCACCCTGGACGTCGGCGCCACCACGACCTCTCGCCGGCAGTTTGAACAAGCTGCCGAGTACAACCGCGTGCCGACGCGCCATTGGGTCTACGCGCTGCGCAAGTGCCTGACGGCGGAGCAGCAGGGCTCGAACATCAACGTGCGCAAGGACCCCGTCACTGGAGAGGAGAAGGTGCACACCTGCGGGGAGATGTCCTACAACGAGATATGGGACGCCATACAGGAGCTTTACGACAACCCCAGCGGCCGCGCAGACGCGATGATGGAGCTCGCAAACATGCCCTGGGAGCCGCAGCAGACCCCCCGCGAGTTCGCCACCAAGCTTCTCAAGGCGTCGCAGCGCACCTCGAACATGTCCTCCGCTGACGCCAGCCTGCTCAAGTCCTACTACTTCGCGGCGATGGCGCAGCCTCTCAAGCAGCTCTTCCACCAAATGCAGCTGATGCGCGAGGACTGGAACCGCATGGTGGACCGCACCCAAGACCTGTACGCGTCCCTCAACGTCACGCAGAAGGACACGTTCTGCGCCAACCTGACCGCGATCAAGAGCCTTCACTCAGCCACGGCAGCAGCAGTCGAGTTCGGCGCCACCGCCGCAAGCGGGCGCGAGCTCACAACCTACGCACGGACGACGGCGACATGGACCTCAGCGACGACGAGACGCCGTCTAGCCTCGCCGCCATCACCCCAACCCCGACCAAGAGCACGCCAGCTGCCGCTAAGCCAAAGGCACTCCCAAGAAGGAGCTCGACCCTTCCGTGAAAATGGCGTGCTGGGGGTGTAGCAAGGAGGTGGCACGCGGAGAGCTGACGGCCCACAAGAGCGTCTGCGTGCCCTGGCTCAAGAAGCGGCTGGAGAAGCTCAAGAAGGAAGGGAAGCCGCATGATCAGCTTCAGGCCAGGCTGGAGAAGCTGAGGGGCAACAAGAAGCAGAAAAGTGAGTCCTATGACACTAAGTCTTCTGCAAACTTCATGAGTGGCATGCTTGAGCATGAGCCTGCGCGTGTGCAATCCAAGGCGGGTCCCGATGCTCACTGCCACAAACTTCAAGTTCAAGTTGCATGCGCATCCCCAAAGGCTAGCAAAGTGGCCGGTGATGCAACTGCTCAGGTGAACCCAGAGGCTGATCCCGCAGCCTGCGAAGTCACTGGCACGCGTAACCATTTGCTAAGCCGTGAGGTCGGTACTCGCATGCTAGCAGCTATCATGTGCGCCTGTTGCGTGGCTAGGTGCAATGACCATGACACCGACGCCAGAGCTGACGCAAAGCGCAAACGCAGCGTGCCGTGCGCGGCGTCTACAGCGGTAAGTGGGAATGCCGATCTCACTGACCTTGCTTCCGATCTGTGCGCCACCCCCCATGACACTTTCGTGCACTTACAGACTAGGAAGGGGGATGCGTGCGCTCACGACGGAGAACCCGACGTGACGGCCAGACCACTGCGAGTGGCAGAGCTTTGTTGCGGGGTGGGGGGTGTACATAGGGGGTTAGCGGACTTTGCCAGACACACAGGTGTCAAGGCTGAAGTGGTCCTTGCTGTAGATAGGGCCGAATACACATGCGAGGCGTACAAGCACCAGTTCCGTGGCACAGAAGTTCTATGTGCAGACATCGCCAGTCCAGCAGTGCTCAAGCGCCTCAAGCAGCTGGAACCCGATGCATTCTGGGTCACTGCCCCATGTGTTGACTTCTCGCCCTCGGGCAAGGGCGTTGAAGGCGAAGCGGCCAGCGTGTTGCCCTCCGCTGCACAGCTTGCTGTAAATGTACGGCCAAAATTGGTCTTTCACGAGAATGTGCCTCGAATGCTGTTGTCTGGGGCATGGGGCTGCGCCGACGGCCACATGCGTCAGGCGGGGTATTCGACCTTTGAGGTGCAATTTCGTGGCACTGATGTTGATGGTGGAAGTTCACGCGAGCGCATCTATACTGTGTCTGCGTGCAACACCCAGGCCACCCATGCACGTTTTGCCCGCCTGAATGCCCTGTTGAATGAGCGCTTTCGCAGCAGTACCCAAAGACTGTGCGCGATTGCACTCGTTGCATGGAGGACACATTTTACTGGGATCCTCGTCAACCGCACCGTGCTGGCGTGCTTTCTACTGACATGCCACTGCCTAGCCCTGTGACTCGCCAACCTGGCAAGGGTCCCACAAGGTACGTACAGAGAGCCAAGGATGCCGGTCCTGCAAAGGACGCATTGATACTCTCGCCTGAACAGGTGATGGAGTGCCTGGGCTACCATGAGCCCTACCCTGAAGGCACACTCACCCAGAGACGCAAGTGGGCCGCTGACCTAGTACAGCCCGCGGCTGTAAGCGCCCTGATGCAGTGTGTTCATGCCGTTGCCTCTCTGCCCAATTGTTGGGAGAGACCTGCCCCCGCTGGCCCTGACGTAACTCCTGGAGAGGTAACAGTGCATGATCACACGGCGCCGCCGCCGGAGTGGGTCGTGGACGCATCGCAGCCAGCACTGCTGAGGATCGCCGGGACCTGCTCAAGCGCGCTAGGGAGTGCTGCGAACTGGTGTTGGGAGAAAGGGAGAGCGTTTCTTGCTTCGCTGCGCCAAGGTGAGCCAGTGCAATTAAATGAAGTACAGTGGCAACGCGGTGACGACGAGTCTGACTCTGATTTTGACTCACCAAGAGTAACCGTTGAGCCGGCAGTGCCTCAGTCGACTGCAACACCCAAGACGCCGATGGTAGAAGAGAGCGCTAACCCTGACTCTGACTCAGCGACACCACTGCAGACTCGCATAACACTGCACGAGTTGAAACCTAGGTGGGCAGCAAGAGGCAAAGCGCCCATGCCACTCCACAGAGTCACCCCGGTAGGGAGACCACGCAAGAATGGCTTTGTGCACATGACCATGCGCACACAGGTGGGCGATGCCGTGCAAGAGTTTGGTCTGGATACACTGGTGGATTGCGGCGCGGAGGCTGAGTTCATCAACAAAGATTCAGCGCACAAGCTGCCGCCGGGCACCATCTGCCCTCTGGCTGATGGGGACTTCACTACGGTGGAGCTCGCTGACGCCAAGAAGTCGGTACCTGTAGAAGGGGTGGTGCACGCTCAGGTGCGCTTCAAAGACCACCTGCTGACGCACCGATTCTACGTCGTGGACCTGCCTTACCAGGCAATCTTAGGGTCAAACTTCTTTGGCAAGTACGGCTCCGTGATCTCCTACGAGCACGGGATGAAATTCTATCCCGCTGGCTCGTCAGGCCCCGCTGTGCCCATGCGTGAACGTGCGCGCGTTGGAGCCTTGGAGCCCCCCGAAGCAAACTCCATCAAGATAGGCTCAGCAAGGGTACACACCAAGGACAAGCCTGTACTGCCAGAACGCAAAATCTTCTCAGAGCAGCCTCAAACCAGGTCATTGACGCTGACACCGCGCACACGCTGGAAGTGGTGTCTCACCCGCCACTGCAGTGCACAGGTCCTGTAGAGGTGCTGCTAACCCCAGACGTCCCAGAAGCGGTGACGGCCGTGAACAAGTTGGCCGAGCAAGGCGTTGTGTTGCTGGACTCAGTAGATACTGCCATGCCGAACAAACCACTCAGGCTAATGGCTGAAAACACTTCCACAATGCCAGTGCTCATCCGTAAGGGAGCAATACTAGGCGCTGTTGAAGCACCGGAGATGGTGTGCGGTCTAGACGTTGACCAAGAGACGCTCACAGCTAACCTCACGCGCATAGCGCTCAGCCGACTTTCTAGCGACCCCCCAACCGTAAATCAGGTGAAGCCTAGCTCAAATCCCACAGCAACCACACAGGCTGAGGCGGAACGCACCGCTCACAGGCGTAAGGTAGCTGAAGAGCACAATGCCACCTTAGAGCTCTGCACGGACGAGGAGCTGGCAGACGTGCTGAAGCGGGATGGTAAGGTGATACCTATGTTGCAAGAGCGCGACAAAGACGGTGTTAAGTACTACGATCGGGTCATGGAAGTGCTACGCCGCAGACGTGCTGCCTTTGCAAAAGACCCCAAAAACCCTAGGGTCACGGATCGCTTTGACGTGGACATTGATACCGGAGACGCGGCCCCCATAGCCGACAAGGCGCGGCGTTGGGCCGAGCGCGAGGCCAAAATCATTTTTCAAGCGATTCAGGACGAAAGGAAGCGTGGGCAAATCAGACCTGCTAGTGGGCCATGGGCAGCAACCCTGTGCTGGTGGCTCAAAAGGGCAAGATACGCTTCTGTGTTGACTACAGACCGCTTAATAAGGTCACAAGACGTGACGAATACGGCTTAGGCAACATGGAGGACTTGATTCAAAAGGTGGCAAGTTCAAGATTTTCTCAGCTCTGGACTTTGCCTCAGGCTATAGGCAAATTCCCATGACCAAAGAGTCCTCTTGCAAGACGGCTTTCCGAGGGCCCGATGGCTCCCTATGGGAGTACAAGGTCGCGCCGTTTGGACTAGTATGTCTGCCCAGCATTTTCACGCGCTGCATGCACGAGCTGTTAGGCGCTGCCAGACAGACTCATGCGTGCGTGTATGTGGATGATGTGCTGGTTCACAGCAAAGGGCTTGAAGATCACATAGCTCACTTGGACGATGTGCTGCGTCGCGTGGAGGAGTATGGCATGAGTGTGTCAAGGCACAAGTGTCAACTCTTCGCCGAGGAAGTGACATACCTAGGTCACAAAGTCGGCCGGTCGGCATTAGGCCGTGTGAAGACAAGGTCAAGGCCATGGTGGACATGATGCCCCCGCTCGGTAAGGATGGCAAGGTTGACAAACGTCTCATGCAAGTCTTGATGGGATGTTTCAACTACTACAGGCGCTACATTCACCGATTTGCGTCCATCGCGGCGCCATTGATGGAGTGTACCAGGGACGGTGCTGACATGACATGGAATAAACGCCGTCGAGATGCACTCGCAGAGCTCAAACGCGCGATGTCGAGCGCACCCGTTATCATGCACCCAGATTTTGACCTGCCATTCATAGTACACACAGATGCTAGCAAGTTGGCAGTCGCTGGAGTGCTATCCCAGTTTGTGCCACTTGAGAAGCTTCGAGAGCGGCACAAAGGTTTTCCATGGGCTCACACCCGCCGTGCCAAGACGGTGGATGGTAGCCAGCCAGAGAGGTAGTTGTAGCATTTTACAGCAAAGTCAATTCAGTGCAAGACGCAAAGCTAGGTGCCACCGCGCTGGAATGCCTTGCTGTAGTGCTGGCCCTGAACAACTTCCGCTCATACGTGTGGGGTAGGCCAGTAACCGTCATTACAGATGCGTCGGCACTGCGCTGGTTGCTAAAACTGAATAACCATAATAGCAAACTCCTGCACTGGGCCATGCGCCTCCAGGAATATGACGTCATGGTCGTACACCGCCCTGGTAAGGACAATGGCAATGCAGACTGCCCCTCACGAATGCCTCAAATGACGGAAATCCTGGGCCCCAGAGAGTATGACCACGCTGATGAGCAGTGGCCAGACTGTACGGATGCAGGACCTGCTCCGCCTACTGGGGTACGCTTTGAGAGCGAAGAAGTCGTGGATTCCCCCGCGAATATAGGCAGGATTGGGGCTTATGCCTCATACCCAGATGGCCCCGGCATGCGCTTTAACAAAGTCGCACAGGTATCCCCAGACCTGAGCGAGGCCATGCTCAGACTTAACCCCGCACAAGTGCAAGATGCTTTGTTTGACACCTCGCTTGAAAGCAGCAGTGGGGACGCCGTGCTTTTCAAAGAAGAGGGAGGTGAGCAGCCGGAGCAGTCGGAGCCGGAGCTGCAGGAGCTGGCGCTGGCGTCAATGCTTTGCAATCTGCGCACCGGAGTGTACCCAGATGGCTGTGTGGGATAGCTGCGCATCACTCTGGCACAGCAAACGGGTGAGCGTACCGAAACCGAGAACTGTGAAAGCAGCAGCGAGCAGGAACCTCAACTTCAAGTAGACATGATGTCAGTTGATAGCCCTGTTCAACCCCCCGCGCCAGCAACCTCGGAACACCCTGGGGACCTTGCAGGAGGAAGCTCAGGTCAGCCCGCAGTGCTTGAGCGCGATAAATTTGTGCAATGGCAAGGGCGTGACTCTTTCTGCATGGCTGTGAGGAATTACCTAGAGGACCGCAATGAACCTTCTGATGCCAAGTTGGAAAGTTCATACCCCAGAACCAAGAATTCTTCACGCTAGAGCCTGATGGCCTGTGGTGCACTTCGCAGCCAGTCGCCCCAAGAGGGGAGCCCTGATCACACAGTGGGTCACCCCTGAGGCACTGAAGCCCCTGGTGCTACGCATGTGTCACGATGATGGCAGCGCTCAGCACCCATCGACCGCCGCCACGCACACCAAGGTGTTTGAGAACTTCTACTGGCGCGGCATGGGAGCTGACATTCGCGACTACGTGCGCAGTTGCATAGCGTGCCAACAGACCAAACCTCAGACGACAGCTCAGTACAAGCAAGTGCTCATGCCCCCTCAGCGCATGTGGCAGCGTCTTCACGTAGACTTCACTGAGCCAGGAGTCATATCTCTTGAGGGGCACCGCTACCTACTCGTGATAGTGGAAGCCAGGTCTGGCTATTGCTGGATTTTCCCCACTAAAAAAGATCCGCTGCTGAGGTAGCTCCCCTGCTTGCGAAGGTGCTGCTTGAATGTGGCACACTGGTGGAGGAGTTGTGCTCGGACGGAGCCAAGGAATTTGTGGGTGCGTTGGTGACTAGCCTCTGCCGGGCCTTTGCTGTTCAGAAGGTAGAGACTAGCGCGTACCACCCCCAGTCTAACGGTGTCGCTGAGAACTTGAACGGTCGTGTCAAGAGGGCCCTGGCCAGAGTGTGCTCGCACTACCAGAACCGTTGGCACGAACAAGTTGACATCGTACAGTTTGCACTGAGGAACACTCCCAGGGAAGAGACAGGCCTTACGCCTTTCTTCTGTGTCTTCGGTCGCGAGGCCAGATTCCCCCTAGATGCCCTCATCTCTAAGCCAGAGTGCACGACAGATCTGCACATAGAGGTGAAGCGGTTACAAGAGAATCTGAAGCTGGCAGGTCTGTCATAGGCGAGGCGTTAAGCTCCAGGCTGAGCGCATCCAAGCTCGTAACGACAAGATTCAACGCACCCTGCATGTAAGTGTAGGCGACTATGTATG